>BJCM01213383.1:0-27920 GCA_018326385.1 Flaveria bidentis
ACTATAGTAAATGCGGATGAACAAAAGTAAATGCGGATGAACAAAAGCAAATGCGGATGAACTGTAGGGAATGCGGATGAACACTTAGAAAAATTTCGAATCTTTGGGAAAAATGAGTAATGTAGGCTTTGACCTAGGAGATTCTCGGGGGTTATGTAAGTTGACTTTTGAGGTCATAGATGGTATGATGGGCATGTAATGATATGTGCTTGATGTTTATGCATGATGATGATGATGATGTTGCATGGTTATACATGATGTATGTTATGTATGTATGATGCCTTGCATGATGATGTATGAATGATATGTTTATGTTCCTTGTGAGGATGTATATTTATCTTTCCCATGACTTTACGTGTTATGATAATGAATGAACAAAGTATTATGTAACGTAAAGTGAAAGATAATGAAAGAGGAAAATAATGATGAATGCACGCATTAATGAATGAATGATTGAATGTAAGAAAGGCTTGCAAGCAAATGTATGGAGGGGCACACCCATAGTAGGTGTTAGCTCAATGGTGTGCGGGTTAGCTACCCTAAAGGATGCACATTGGGGTCCAATCTTTGTGATTGACCATATGAATGCGATCCTTGCTGCTTGCCCTAGGTACTTGAGTCAGCTTCGTGCACAATATTCGAGGTCTATGAAAGACCTCAGGCCTAGTTACCCGCTTCGTGCACAATGTTCAGGGTATAGCATATGGCATTGATCCAAAAGGAAATGGAAAAGATAAATGGTGAATGTACTTACCCTAGGTACTAGAGGCAGCTTTGTGCACAATGTTCGAGGTCTATGAATGACTTCAGGCCCAGTTACCCGCTTCGTGCACAATGTTCGGGGTAATGTACATGTCACTGGAAGTAATGAATGAATGAATGTATGAACGAAAGAATCACAAAGATAATAATGATATTATTTGTATGTATGTATGATGTATGAAGACATGCAATAGAAATGAACAGTTTTAAATGAAGGAAAAAGTATGTTTTATTATAAAACTAGAACTCACTTAGCAACGCTGACTTTTATGCATTTTCCAGTTGGCAGGTAATGTTTTTGAGGATGGCACGAGAGGGCTGCTCAGCTCTTTTGGATGGCTTCCATTTAAATAAAGCTTTTGTGATAAAATACAACGATGAAATTTTGTAACCAACAAACGATGCATTGTTTTGCAAAAGTTTTTATGCTGAAATGAAATGCCATTTTTGAATGTTTCCGCTGCAATGTTTATTTAAAATATCTGTAAATGTATGTTTTATGTGCATTGGTTGACCAGCTGTAAGCGTCCCGGGAACGGGGCCTTACAGCATGAATAATCCATAAGTTTTATACATGACAACAATGATCCATATGAGAATAAACGAAATTAACTTTTAGTTAACAAAAATACGAGATGTTACAATACCTCCACCCAATGATGTGATTTGAGGTTGGTGGAGATGACATAGCCCTTGGTATTCCTTCCTCAAATAGACTCTTTATGAAGGAGTCTATGGAGTCCACATCAATATGAACTTGAGGAAGTTGTTGAGTGTGCACAATTGAAAGTGAGGATGGTGAGTCCTCAATGTCCATACTCCCTAAAGAACTCCTAAGTTCTATGACTGTAATGACTTTCTCCCCCTTTTTGGTAGCATCACCCTCTTGCGTAGGTGAGCTAGGAGTTAGGTCAATCACACTCACAGGTTCTTGTGTTCTTGGTTGAGCTGCTCTTAAAGGTCTCCCAGCTAGTTTGTCCTTGAGATAAGTAATCTCAAGTTGCTAATCATTGACCCTGCTTTGCAAGGTAGTCACTTGAGATTCAAGATGACTGACCTAAAAGACTAAATAGGTGCATGTTTGTGACAGTTTTTGCACCTTTAGTCTCAAATTCCACTCATCTTAATCGGAATAATCATTAGGGGATGAGAGAATTGGACCAAAGTCCTCACTCTCACCACCAGCTTCAGGTTCTTGGCTGTTGGATTTCCTCTGCTCACAGGTAGCCTCAGTTGAGGTATCAATGGGCAGAGTTGCCAAGGTTGAGGTCTTAATGATGGAATCACTTGTAAAAGATAGAACCTCTTCCATATAGACATCCTGAACAAGTTCAAATGTGTCCACCTCAGTAATGGGTGACTGATGTGGGCTAGAAATAGGAGACTCAGGAGCACTCATCTCTCTTTGAGCAGTGTAAAAGAAGAGAGAACCATGGTACTCACTGAAACCTAAATCTTCATCAGTATAGAAGTCAAGGTTGGGAATTAGTTGGTTTAAGTCCAAAGGCTGGGGATGGTAACTGTCCCCTGAAGGTTGATCACTTGAGTGTTGAGACTCAGAGTGATTACTTAAGGCATTTGGGCTTATGAGCTTATCAGGCTAAGCATGAGGAACCTCAGCACTGATCATTGAAGGAATGGGAGTGGTCTGCTCCTTAGGAAAAGTGGGAGCTCCAGTGTCCACTTCTTCCTGTATGGGTGAGTATATAGGAGCCTACACAAACTTAGTAGTCTGAGTAGGGGTTCGTTTGTGTTTTCTTTGGTAGGTGAGAGTGATTTGTGGCTATTGAGGTGGTTGGGATGTAGAAGGTGTGGGTTCAACACTAGCTAGTGCTGCTAGGTTGTCATCTTGAGCAATGAGTTCTAACATTTTTGGGACAAGGGTTGTTTCTACCTCAGAGAAGCCAATAGTGGGCTTTCTCAGTATTTTAAAGATGTCGGGCTTCATCTGTCTCTGTTTAAGAATATTACATGTTTCCTTTAACTGTGAGCCTAGTTCACAAGTAAGAATGTATTGAACATATATAGGGAAGATGCAATACTCTAAGGATCCAAGTTTGCAAGTAAATTTGTGTAAACAAACTGGGAGTACTTGAACTTGACTCCTTAAACCATCCTATGAACAATAAAAGAGAGATCTTCAGAAATCTGGTCCCATCCACCATGCTTGTTTGATAAGTTGTGGATAACCACATGGAGCAAAAACTTCCATTAGGATGAGACCTTCCCTTTCCTGAAGGTCTTGAAGAGTAGTCTCCCTCATAGCCCATCTCCGCAAAAGAGTGGTTAAAATATTCTATGGGAAGAACATCTCACCTTCTTCATTATCCAGCTGAAGATGCATGTTGATGATGACCGGAGTGATGAAGACTGTTCTCCCCTGCACTGTGGCTGACAGTGCCTTCTCCCCATCCATGACAACCTCTTGGTAGGTCTTCCAATATTCTAGCAGATGATCCTCATAGAGTGTAGGATCAATGGTTAGAGAGGTGAAGTAGTTGGATAAACCTAAGAAACGAAAAACCTCTGAGAAATGTGGATCTTTCTCAGAGTGAACAGAGCAACCTGGTTGTATTGCCTGTGTAACTGCATGGAGAAGTTTGGTTCATTTCTATGATGAAGATTGGCCATTTTGAGAGAGCTTAAGGATGAAGAAAGATGAACAAAAGTAATTTCAGAGAGAAATTTGGGGTTTTAGGTCTGGAGGAAAGAAGGAGATGATAGAAAGAGGGGTAAACCGTTGGATTTATAAGACAAAGTTAATGAAAGAGGATAAAGTTTGAAATCCATAAGTCAGTCCCACCTCTAAAAAAGTAGTTTGCCTTTGCTCAAAAAGTATTTTTTTTGGAAGTCAAAAAGCTTCTGAAGGTAAATTATCTTCGGAAGTTTTAATGAAAAAGCTTCTGAAGCTAAAATGACTTCGGAAGAATTTCCTAAGAATTTTGAGAATTTTTGCTTCGGAAGAGAAACAAGACTTGAAAGTTTTATTCAAGGGAACAGAGCTTCCGAGAGTTAACTTGCTTCAGAAGAAAGTTGTCCTTGAAAACATATAAGTGCCTAAGCTTCGGAAGATATTTCAAAAATTTCTTCCGAAGGTAAATTACGTGGGATTATTTGTTTTAAAGGCATAAGTTTTTTCCGAAGTTAAAGTCATATCTACCGAAGAATCAAAATTTTCAGAATTCTAAGGAAAGTACTCAAAAAGTTTTCATCCAAAGAAAAACAAGAGCTTATGAAGGTGATAATCTAGACAACTTAGGACACCCAGATTTTATGAAATAATACGAATTAGTTTTATGAAAAATCTACTCAAAATTTACCATCCTAATAGCTGATATTAAATATTTAAATCTCTGTTCATCAAAAGCCTTTGTAAACAGATCAACATATTGTTCATTTGTGTGAACTTTGACTACTTTAGTTAATCCCTTTTCAAAATTATCTCAAACTAAATGATACCTGATATTGATGTGTTTTGTCCTTGAGTGCTGCACAGGATTCTCTGTGATAGAGATAGCATTGTTGTTGTCTATGTGAATGGGAGACTCCTTGAAGTTGAACCCATAGTCAAGCATCTGATTCTTAATCCAAAGCACTTGAGCACAGCCGCTTGCAACAACAATGTAGTCAGCTTCAGCAGTTGATGCAGAGATAGAAGATTGTTTCTTGCATTGCCATGAGACAACCCTTCCACCAAGAAACTGACATCCCCCAGATGTAGACTTTGTCATCATGTTGCAACCACCATAATCACTATCTTTATAGGCATATAGATTGAAGTCAGAATTCTTAGGATACCACAAACCAAGTGTTAAAGCACCTTTGAGGTATCTTAGAATCCTTTTGACAGTGATAAGGTGAGACATCTTAGGGTTGGCTTGATATCTTGCACAAATACATGTGGTAAACATGATATCAGGCCTGCTAGCTGTAAGATACATAAGAAACCCAATCATAGCCCTATATAAGTGTTCATCTACACACTCCCCCTCAATATCAGTTCTAAGAGAGTGGTTTCTAGCTATGGGTGTCTTAGCAATCTTACAGTCAGTCATGTTGAACCTTTTGAGTATGTCTTGAACATACTTTGACTGACTAATAAAGATGCCATCTTCAATTTGCTTCACTTGAATTACCATAAAGAAATTGGGTTCCCCCATGGCACTCATTTCAAATCTATCCTTCATCATCTTCTCAAAGTCTTTGTAGAGCTTTGGATTAGTTGATCCAAAGATGATGTCATCTACATACACTTGAACTAACATTATGTCATTTCTCTATCCTTTGATGAAGAGAGTTCCATCTATAGTACCTCTTATGTATCCATACTCTCAGAGATACTGAGACAAAGTCTCATACCATTTCTTGGGTGCCTGATGCAGCCCATAAAGAGCTTTATCAAGCTTGCAGATATTATCAGGATGATGAGGATCTGCTAAACCAGGTGGCTGTTTGACATATACCTCCTCATCAATCACCCCATAAAGAAAAGCACACTTGACATCAAGTTGATAGACCTTGAAGTTCTTGGGTGCAGCAAATGCCAAGAATATCCTAACTGCTTATAGTCTTGCTACAGGAGCAAAGACATCAGTGTTGTTAATTCCTTCTTCTTGTGTGTATCCTTGAACAACTACTCTAGCTTTGTTTTTGAGGACAATGCCCATATCATGCTTCTTGTTCCTTAACACCCATTTGGTTCCAATAGTAGTCTTCCCATGAGGAATAGGATAGTGGTTCCAAACTTTCTATCTTTTGTATTGAAGTAGCTCCTCTTGCATAGCTTCAATCCAACTTCCATCCTTTAGAGCTTCATAAACTTTCTCTGGCTCTATCTGAGATAAGAAATAAGAGTGAAGAAAAACATTTGCTTCATGGGTTTGTCCTCTTGTTTTTACCCCTGTGTCAACATCTCTAATGATGTTTAAAGTGGGATGAGGCTTGTGGATCTTCGGTTGAGGGATCACATCAAGTTTTTGAGAGAGATCTAAATTAGATAAATTTAGATCTGGGATTGATGTATCTCCCACTACATCAGCACATTTATCAAGAGAGACTTGATCCAATGAGTGTGTGATATCATTGATGTTGTCATCTATGGAGTGGTTATCAGCATCAAGAAATTACTGATCACTTTCACCACCACCATTGTTTCTTCAACATTTGAAGTATCTTTATCTGGTTGTGGAGCCTCTGAGCTGGAATTTTTAGGCATCCCAAATGTGTTAGCTGAATTTGTCATTATGGTGCTTATAGAAACCTCATTTGCAAAAGTAGTTACAACTGGAGCTGAAGATGTATGGCTTGAAGGTCTTCCAAGTTCAAATTTGGGTGAGGATCACCTGTGGGTAAGATATTTGTAGGTCCTGACACATTCTCACAAGATTTGTTAAAACAGTTGGTAACTAAATCAAGATCAAACAACCAATCAGGACTAGAACCAGCCACACAAGGTATGTGTTCATTGAAAGTCACATTGGTTGACTCCATTACAATTCTAGTTCTGAGATTGTATACTCTATAAGCCTTAGCTTGAGAAGAGTATCCAATGAAGTGTCCATCATCTGCTTTCTTAGCAAATTTGGTAATTTGACCTTTGGTATTCAAGATGGTGCGAGGAGATCCAAATGACCGGAGAAAACCAATGAAAGGTTTCCTCTTATGCCAAAGTTCATTAGGAGTCTTGAAATGAGTCTTAACTACTAAAACTCTATTCTACACATAGCAGGCAGTGTTGTCTGCCTCTGCCCAGAAGGTGATGGGCAGCTTAGAGTTAGAAAACATGGTTTTTGTTGCTTCAATCAGTGCCCTATTTCTTCTTTCAGCAACATATTTTGCTGAGGAGTCCTGGGAGCATTATATTGTCTTGTAATACCCTTTTCATCATAAATTGTATCAAGGATTTGGTTCTTGAATTCAGTTCCCTAATAACATCTTATGGTTTTGACCTTGTGATCAGATTGATTCTCAATCTTTAGAATAAAATTCTTCAGAATCTCAGGGGTCTCATCCTTAGTTCTAAGGAAGAAAACCCAAGTGAATCTTGTAAAGTCATCTGTGATCACCAAACAATAAGAGGTCCTTCCTAGACTCGTTACATTGATGGGGCCAAATAGATCCATATGTAACAATTGTAGGGGTGTAGTGATGGAGTTTCTTTCCTTAGGCTTATGAGATACCTTGTGTTGCTTCCTTTTCAAACATGCAACACAATGATCATCACTTGTAAACTCTTTCTTTGGCATTCCAGTTACCAAATCATTCTTATTCAGTTAATTCATGTTCTTAAAGTTTACATGGCACATTCTTTTATTCCATAGGAAAGACTCATCACTATTGGCTTTAGACAGAAAATATGAAACTTAGAGGAAGATGTTTCTTGCAAGTCCATATTGTACATGTTCCCTTTCTTGGGGGCTCTAAGCAGGATATACTCATAAGGAATGACCACTATGGGCTTGAGAACAATGCACTCATGCTCAGTGAAGATCATGTTATGACTCTAATCACAAAATTAGGATACACTCAGAAGATTGTACCCAAGGTCCTTGACAAAGTTTACCTTTTCAATGTTGAGCTTACCATTTGTGACCTTGCCCCTTCAAGAAATATGACCACCTTCATCTCCTCCAAAAGAAATTGGCCCTCCATCAATCCTTTCAAAGTTCTAGAGAAGTGACCTATTGCCTGTCATGTGCCTGGAACAACCACCGTCAATAATCCAGATATTTTTGTTTGTCTTGAGCTGTTCCTGCACAAAGAAAATGATTAGTTTCATTTGGAAACCCAAGCCTTACTTGTCTTGGGCTCATTAAAAGAAGTATAAGATAATGCAACAGTAATAGATCCTATAGTTGTGCTTTGAGGATCTTGAGCTGTTGTTAATAGAGAACTTTTAGTCACTTGGTCTTTCTTGGACTTCCACACCACCTTTGGAAGTTTGTACAGACTTCAGAAGTTTTGATGACTGGACCTTCGGAAAATTCTGCAGACACTGCAACAGACTTCAGTGCTTTGGAAGTGTTCCTTTCTTCCGAGACCAAATTTTCTTCCGAAAGCAATCTTCCACTTGCCTTCTTTTTCATTTTGGAGCTTCCAAATGACAAAGATTTTCCTTCCGAAGCTGGAATCCTTTTGAAACTCTTGGAAGTCCTTTTCTTGGTCATATTAAGAGTACCTTTTGGATTTTATGGACAATCCTTAGCAAGATGAGAGATACTATCACACATGACACATTCCATTTTCTTCTTCCCAAAAGCTTTTTGCTGAGAGCAAGACTGACTTTGATCACATTCCTTCTCCACCTTCATCTTTGAAGATGCTGAGACAGTCCTTTTGGGGTGAGAACTGTTATTAGAGTTGGATGGTCCAGGTTGTGTAGCAGTGGTACACAAAAAAATCAGCCTTCTTCTTGGTGCTAAGATGATTTGAACATGAACTTTTAGAAGAAGAGTTTAGGTTGATGTCTTCAGTCTTCACCACCTCAAATCCGGCAGAGATAAAAACTTGTTTCTGCCTGGAATCAAAAGTGGTCTTGATCTCTTGAGCCATCCTAGCTTTTCATATTGCTCTTCTGATGAAGTTTTTCCTCATAGACTTGGTCATCATAGTCTTCTTCTTCTCCTCAGAAGGATAGTGACTCTTCCTAAAATCCTCTTTTCTTCACACTTCTTAGAGAGATTCTTCAATATCATTTCTTCATCCTCTTTACTCACATGATCTATAAGAGGAAGCTCATATTCACAAGTTCCACACCTAGGTGATCTTAAAGACAAGATGGTGTGTGTGGAAGAGCTATCTCATTTGATCCCAGTCCCTACTTGTTTTGATAACACACCTTGTTGTGTAGGAATAAGGATATCATGTTCTTGAAGGTTTCTTCTTCAAGAACACGATTTTCTACCCTGGCTTTGTTGATCACAAGCTCAGTCTGGCACTCAGTCAGCTTAGTTATGAGATCCTTGATCTGAGTCCTATAATTTGTATGCTCATGTTTTAGAACTGAAATGGTTTTCTCTAAGTCCTCTATCATTAGTTTATAATCACTTTCAGACTTTCTAAAATCAGCTTTTAAAATGTTTAAAGACTCATGATCATATCTCATTTCTAAGTTGTAGGACCTGTATCTATTTATTTTAGCAATACATTCAGGAGTTCAGAGATGTTCCAATACCTTGGCTTCTTAATGATCTGCCATCAGTGTTTGGTTTGGAGAAGCATCTATCACCTGAAAGCTCCAGTCAAAGCCTCCTTCCTCAACCACAACTGCAGCTTGCTGCTTTGGCTTGTCATTCTCGGTAGCTTTGTCAGTTTAGTTTGGTCTGAACTGTGCTTGGCCACCATTTGTTCTTGGTTCCTTACACTCCCTTGCAAAGTGGCCCATCAATTTATAGTTGTAACACTTGACTTTTCTTTTATCCAGTCAAAACTTTCCACTGGTTGCACTACTTGGAAACTTTCTTCCTGTCTGCTTGTAGAACTTCTTGGCTCTATGAGTGAGATGAGCCATCTGATGGACTATCTCCATGTACTCCAGATCATCTGGATGGATACAGTCCAGATCTTCATGGGTGAAAAAAAGGTTGCCACAACTTTCATAAGAGGACACAAAGGCTTGAGAAGAACTTGTCTCTTTGAATAGGCTTCCTTGAGTGTAGTTCTCCCTTGGTGTCTCAGGGAAGGTAATGAAAGGACCCTTTGGTGAGTTGTTAGCATAGCATATGAGATGATGTTGGGGTTTTATGCTATCCCTTTCAACCACATGAAGGGCTGAACCCATTTGATTGTTTGAATTGCTAGATGAACCTTGCATGCTCGTCTCCATGTGGTAGCCACTAAGAATCCCGTACAACTTTGTTAGAGTGAGAGTTTTCAGATTCACAGATTTCTTGATAACCACACATTAGTGTGTCCATTGCCTATGAAGTGAGGACATGAACTTCCTTACAATGTCTCTGTTTTCAAGAGCAACTCCTCCATCCGCTATGGTATCCACAATCTCAACATACCTGAAATATTGTTGAGTCATGGTTTCACCAGCTTTGAAGGTGAAATTTTCAAACTGTTGCTTTAGGAGATCCTTCTTGTTCTCCTTAGCTTTAGAGGAACCCTCATACATCAGTTTCAATGCATTCCATAGCAGCTTAGCTGTTTTGCATTTCTTGAAACCTCTGTACATAGAGTTTGGAAGAGCAGTCTGAAGGGCTGTCATGGCCTTCTGGTCAATCTCTACTCTCTTTCTATCTTCATCTAAGTAGTCAGCCACAACCTTGGAGATCATACCACCACCAATAGCAGAAGAGGTGCTTGGTATGTAAGGTCTATTTTCAACAGACTCCCTCTAGAGACCTGATGAAACCTTCCATTCTTGGGCACCAGGTATCAAAGTCATCAAGAGTGATCAGTGGGAACTTTATCATGGTTCCAGTTCCCATATCAGATTTGGAAATGGCTACCATTTGATAAATTAAGTATTTGTGTGTGTGAGGGATCTTAATATGGTGAGATCTTATATCAAGAGCCTGGAATGCTTTGATACCAAATGCAGGACCGTTGAAGGGTTTGGAAATACAACACAACAACACAAAGAAGAGAGTTGCTTAAGAACACTCAACTAACCAAGCAGTGAAACTAGTTAACCTCTAGAAATGATGCTAAAAACACAAGTAAATAAGAGAAAGAACAATATAGCAAAATACACAAGGAGATGGTTTTCAAGATTGTAGTATATTGCCTTCTCAAGTTCTATTACAAAAGTTACAAAGCATACTAGAAAGTTACAAGCACTTGATATACATATACTACATCCTACATCTGGCCATACTTTGAAGGCTAGCCAGATTTAATTGACTAGACATAAACAAAATTAATTGTAGAGTCAAAAGGTAGATTTCCTTTTGACTAGTTACTATGACATGCCATAGCTCACATCCTAATCTATTACAAAAAGGACAAAGTACATGAAGTAGAAAGTTTACACACTCAAGACCTCAATGTACAAAAACTAAAAGTATGGACCTTTTCACCAATTTATGAAAGTTGGTGACTTTATAGAGTAGCAGCGGAAAGGTATCCAACTTTATGTAAAGTACATCAGATAAAGCATGTATACTAAAAGTCTTCGGAAGAAATCTGTCTTCAAGTGTTGGCTTTGGAAGACTTTTTCTCTGAAGCTTTGGAAGACTTCATCTTTGGCTTCGGAAGATATTGGTCTTGGCTTCGGAAGATTTCACACTTAGAATATTTCTATTGCTTGTGTGAAACTTCCGAAACATTCTTCTGCAGTACCCATGCACATGCATGTAGGATAGTCTTTGGGTGTTTGGGTTGCATCGGCCTCTTCATATAGTCTCTACACACTTGGACCAGTTGTTGTTTCAAACTCATTCAATAAGGACTGATTAAATGAATGAGAAACACCATCATCATCAGTTGGCTGAGAGGCAACATTAGCAGTTATTTTTCCTTGAAAATGCTACTTCCATCTGCCTAGTGTTGTGTAGTGTCACCATATGAGTTTTAAGACTCACTAGGTGGACCACTGGTTGAGGCTCCACTATCTCTTGAGATTGTCATACTATCAGATCTTACGATAGTGGGAGCCTGATCTTCTACTACTATTGGAGAACTTGAACGAGGTCTAGGTAACTCAAACAGTTGATCATCATCAGAATCACTTTGAGTACTTGTTCTAACTGAAACATTCTCACAAGATGGTTTTGAATAGTTGGTAAATAATTCTAAGTCAAAGATATGATCAGGGCCATTCCCCCTAACACAAAGAGTGTGCTCATTTATAACAATGTTGGATGATTCCTCAAAATGCTTACTTTTAATGTTGTATACTCTCTAAGCAATAGAGTTTGAGGAATATCCAACAAATATAGCATCATCCAACTTTTCAGCAAATTTTGCTGAATTGTCCTTTGTGTTAAGTATGATACACCTACTGCCAAATGACTTTAGAAAGCCAATGAACGGTGGCCTCTTGTTCCATAGCTCATAAGGGGTTTTTCCATGTGGCTTAACTACAAGAACCTTGTTCTGCATATAACATGTAGTGTTGACTACCTCTGACCAAAATGTTAGAGGCAACATTGAATCAGCTAACATGGTCAGGGCAGCCTCAATTAGTGTCTTTTTCCTCCTCTCAACATCACCATTTTGTTGAGGAGTTCTAGGAGCACTCTATTGTCTGGCAATCCCTTTTGAATTACAGAATGAGTCAAGAAATTGATTATTAAACTTTGTCCCTTGATCAATTATAATTATGTTAACCTTGTGATCAATTTGGTTTTCAATTTTTAAGAATAAACGATTTTAATATTTCAGCAGCTCATCCTTAGTTCTTAAAAAGAAGAACCATGTAAATCTTGTAAAATCATCAATGATCACAAGGCAGTATGATTTCCTTCCAATGCTTATTATACTTTTGTGACCATAGAGATCCATGTGCAATAAGTGTAATGAAGTGGTGATAGAGTTAACAACTTTGGATTTATGAGATGCTTTGTGTTGCTTCCCTTTCAGGCATTCAACACAGTTATCTTCGCAAAAAATTATTTTTTATGTAAACCATGTACCAAGTTATTTTTAATCAATTTATTTATGATTTTAAAATTAACATGACACATACGTTTATGCCATAGTGTTGACTCATCACCATCAACTTTGGAAAGAAAACATGATACTTCACCCGGTGGGCAAGCATTATTATATCTAGCTTGTACATATCCTCTTTCCTGGGAGATCTAAGAAGCACCAATTCTTGAGGAATGGTCATCCCGGGTTTGAGGATAATGCAATCATGTTCTTTGAAGAGCATTTGATACTTTTGATCATAGAATTGAGAAACATTATGTAACCTTTCGTGAATTTCATTAAACAAATGTTAATGCCGTTATATTCTTGTAAGGGCCCTTGTTGTCATTATTGAAACTATGAGGATTATGCATGATTGTTACGTTTATTCTTACTTTAATTCATTAATTTAAAAGTTAATAATTAAGTTTAATAAAATAAACATAGTAATAATAATAATAAATATAATAATAATAACAATAATAATTATTATAAAAATAATAATAATAATAATAATAATAATAATAGAAATAATAACTTATAAGAGTTAAATAATTAATAAGTTGTAAAATAATTAAGACTTAAAGTTAATTAAGTTCAGGTGTGTTTTGTCATTTTATAAACTTTAAAAAGAAAGTTAGTTACATAAAATAAAAACAACTCAAAAATTGAGGGGGCAAAGTGTAAATTTTAAGTTACAAACCCAACTCCCCGCCCACATTCAACCCTGCATTTCTTGCTACATCTCCGTCCATATTCCGGCTAAGCTCCGACTACTCCAAAACCCATAGAAACCCTTCGATCTCGAACCCAAACCGTTCCAAATTGAGTCTACAACTTGAATCAAACTTGTAACCATTGATAATACAACTTGAAACGTACAATTTATAACAAATCACTCGAAACCAAAACCCCAATTAATTTCCAACCGTTCAACATACAAATCGTGGTAATAACCCAATTAATTGAACATAAACAATCGTTTAACTACTCCTAACCTATCATTATTTTCAATTTCATCTGAGAAACACACAACCATCAAATTCAATCTCCACTTTCATCGCAAACCTGGAACTCATTCGAACCCCATCCTATTTGCAATTTTACCCTCAATTCACAGAGGGCTTTTGTTCAACAAGATCAATAGAAGGTTTCTTTAAAACGAATTTGATTATTCTCCATGTTTGCAACTTGAACCAGCTTCAACAAAGCTACGATTGTTCTTTGTTTTTTTCAACCCCAATCCATCATCATTCGGGTAATTAAACAAATACATAAACTCGTTTTAATACGGGGAACAAAAGCCCCATGAATACAATCATTAACTGAATCGAAACCCCATGAATACAATCATTAACCGAATCTATTTGGTGTTCAATTTGATCCAATTTTATTCTAGGGCTTTAATGATTTGGAGTTTATTTGTAATTGTGTTTTCTATGATTTAAAACCCATTACCTAACACGGCCACGACCCTGGTTTACTAGTTACACATACTTGAGGTCCCAGGTTCGAACTTTAAAAAATATAGAAAATTTTTGAAAATTATTAAAATCAATTTTTGTAAACTTTATTTATTTTTAAATTCATTTAATTAATTTTTGTAAATTTATTTCTTTAAATACTTTAATATTTTTATAAAACAAAGGTTATATTTAGTTTATTTTTATAAAAATAGACTTTAAATAATGATTTATATCACTAAATTTATTATTGGTTCAAACGTTATTGTTTAAAATCATAATTTTTATAAATAAATATATAAAAATGTATTTACACTTTATATTTTTTTTGTCAATTATTATAAATGATTCAAAATTCATTTCTTTATAGTAAACTACTTAATTGGTATAATTCTTTTCATTATATTAAAACAAAAATGTTTTCATTATTAATTTTTGTTTATCAAAACCTCAAATTTCCTCTTGAAACCCTAGATCATGTTTAAACATTAATCTTATTATTAATCTTAAACTTGTAATATATTAGTTTAGGTACATTGTAAAGAAATTCGTTGGAACGCCATTTAATTCTTATTATCATCTTATACACATATACGCCATGTATGTTTTTTATGCCCCACTTTTATTATTTCACACCATTTTGGGGTGAAACATGTTAACTTATCAACTTACAATTGTAAATACTTTGATACATGTAAATGCATATGCAATTCATCTTTACTTTTTGTCATCATTATTTGTATTATTATGAGTTTTATATGATATACACTATATCTTGACAATCATTAACTATTGCTAGCCTGGCGACGTCAAAGATCTATGGGTCTGACAAGCCTATTTGGTATTAAGGTCGAGGTTATTGCCAACTCCTGATGACGTATTCTTGTTCATCATTGGAACCAGGTACACTTAGCTAATTGTTATATACTTGTAAACTTATTTTTGGGCAAATTTTGATTGTAGCTATATGTATTCTATAAACTTGCATAATTTATAACTATTGACATAAATTGATACTTGTAAACTTATATATATATATATATATATATATATATATATATATTTAACCCATGGAAACTCACCAACTTTCAAAGTTGACCCTTTATTTTTAACATGTTTCAGGAAATGCACAAGGTTGATGTCTATCATTGAAGCATGCTCACACCTAGGATTTGGACCTGGGAAATAATAAATTATCTTGAAATTTGGAATGTTGAACATTTGTTTTCTTTGTTTCATTAAGACTTATGGTTGGAACGTTTATTTAAACTTATGATAATAATATCATAATTTACCGGTAGCGTTATGTGGCTGTGAACAATCTTAACCCTCACATATTGACAATTCCGCCATTAAGGTTGGGGTGAGACAGATTGGTATCAGAGCCCATAACTCTAGGGATTTAGGTCATTAGAAATCGTGACCTAGACTATAGTTTATGCATGAACCTCATAAGAAAAATCTTTATGATCTTGTAAATATATATCATTGCATGCTACATGATGTTATCTAGTTAGGAATGCCTCTTAATGTGCAACTTGATGTCTTTAGTTAGGATTGCCTTGTAATTTAGAAACTTGGTGACCTCATCCCCCCTAAAACTTATTCTTAGTCCTTTATTCTCTCGATGAATGAAATTTCTTAAACTTATTCTCGATGACACATGAGATCGTACGCTTTATATCGAAGGATCAAATCTTTAGACTTTATGTTAATCTATGAAAATCTCATCAAGGTTTTAATTCAATGAACCTAAAGAAATACTATGTGACACATGGAAACCAATATTCTGGATTTCCTGGCAAAAAGCATTCTGGCTAAGGTAAGCATTTCACATAAATCCTTTGGGACTAGTTATGCTTACTTGGGGATTTTTGGGATGAGTGATAAACTATGGTCAACATACACAAGTTTCTAAGGCAATCGGAGTTAACTTACCTTGTTGTGCTAACGTTTCCAAATAGTAATGCGTTACCAAATGGAATCATTCCATTTGTGTTTTGCAAGTCTTGAATAATCTTTGTTTTATTTATTATCTTTTACCTCCAAAAACCTATGACTAACTTACTTTGTATCCAGCATGTCTCGTCACCAAGGAAAGCATTGAACCTTGATTGCCCGTCATATGGCTGCTGTCATTCTGACTATGGTTGCTAAACTGAATAGTACCTTGATGAACAACTCTAGAAACAACAACAATGGTAACGGGAAAGGGGAGAAATAATGCAAACCAAGGACGTAACAATCAAACCTACACAGTCAAGCACTTTAGCTCATGCAAAACCACTAGCTTTAGTGGAAAGGAAGGAATCACTAGTCTTCTTGAGTGGTTCGAAAGCATGGAAAACACTTTCAAAGTTTGTTATGCCATGAGTATGCTTCAACAAAGGGCATTTATGTGGTGGAATAGTGATAAAAGGAAACGTGGTGCTGATACTGTGTTGGCACTAACTTGGTACGAGTTCAAGAACATTACTATTCAAAAGTCTGTTCGAGAAGTGAGTTGAAAAAGCTGGAGGAGGAGTTTTGGAACCTCAAGCAAGATGGTGGAGACCATTTGGCCTACTCAACTAGGCATCACGAGTTGAACATCCTTTTGCCCCATATGGTCAACACTGTTCCTCGTAACATTGAAAAGTTCATGAAGGGGTGCCACCCCGAATTCGAGATGTTGTGGTGGGTATTCGACCCACAACACTGGAGGATGCCATTACCATCACCGCTCAAATTACTGAAAATCATATCCAAGCGGGCACCATGTCCGTCAAAGGTGCTAAAAAGGTCGAAAAGATGATCCCTGAAGCTGCTAAGGAGAGCAAGAATGAACCGTCTTACAAAAACAAGAAACGCAAGTTCAAACCGGCCTCGTATTTTTGTTGTGGCTGCACCCAAGGTATATCAAAGACAACCTGTTCCTGTGGCACAAGCACCTATAGCTAGCTATGTTGGTCCTCTATCCTTGTGAAATGTCTGTAGGTATCATCATCCAGGAAATGCCCCGTGCCGCATTTGTACATCGCGCGGTAAGTATAGTCACTTGGTGGCTACTTGTCATTGTGCAAAAAACAATTCCGTGATGGTTGTTCATTGTGTTTGCTACAATTATGGGGCACCTAGTCATTTTCGCCCACAATGCCCTCATCTTACGGGTAATGTTCCACCTGCTCGAGGATGTGCTTTCAACATAAATGCAAACCAAGAGTAAGCCAACAATGATGTGGTGAACGGTATAACAAATGCAACCCTAACTTTTTGATCTATGTCCTTTTTTATGCTTTACATGTATCGTTAAATGTCTTTAAACTAAACAGGAATGTTCACAATTAATAATTCTTATGCCTACGTTCTGTTTTTTATTCTCGAGCCGATAAGAGTTTTGTCTTGTTAGAATTTGATCCTATACTTGCTAAGCCACATACGAAATTAGAAAGACCTCTTACCGTTGAAGTCGTCGATGGAGAACCTATCACCGTTAATGTCGTTATTCGTGATTGCATTTTGAGCTTAGACGCGCATGATTTCTTTATCTATTTTCTACGAAGTTTGGAAGTTTTGACGTCATCATTGGCATGGATTGGTTAGCCAAACATCAAGCTGAAATTATTTGCTTCGAGAAGTGCATTTGTATTCCTTTGCCTTCAGCGGATACATTGAAAGTATTTGGTGAAACGTCCTCTAAAGGACTCAAACTCATGTTGTGTAATCAAGCTCGAAAATGCTTAAGAAAGAATTATATGGATTTCTTGTCCTGCGTGGTCAACACGAAAGTCAAAGGGAAAGACCTTAAGGATGTCCCGATTGTACGAGAATTTCCTGAAGTATTTCCCAATAACCTTAGTGGCTTACCTCCTATGTGTGAATTCGAGTTTAAGATTTCTCTAACTCCAGGAGCGAACCCCGTGGCTAAGTCATCATATCGACTTGCACCATCAGAAATACAATAGTTTGCTAGTAAACTACAAGAATTGTCCGACAAGGGTTTCATCCATCCTAGCTCTTCACCTTGGGGTGCACCTATTCTATTCATAAAAAGAATGATGGATCGTTTTGTATGTGCATCGATTATCATGAACTTAACAAACTTACCATCAATAACCACTACCCTCTTCCTTGCATCGATGATCTTTTTGACCAACTTCAAGGAGCTGCTATTTTCTCGAAGATTGACTTATGTTCTGGCTATCATCAATTACGATTTCATGATGTTGATATCCCAAAAACTGTATTTCGTACTCGATATGGACACTATGAGTTAATGGTTATGCCCTTTGGTTTAACAAATGCTCTTGATGTCTTCACGGATCTCATGAATCGAGTGTGCAAGCCATATCTAGACAAGTTCGTGATTGTCTTCATCGACGACATACATATCTATTCCAAGTCCAAAACCGATCATGAACTTCACTTATGCCAAGTTTTTGAACTATTGAAGTAAGAAAAAGTGTACGTGAAGTTCTCAAAGCGTGAATTTTGGCTTGAGGAGGTCCAATTTCTAGGACATGTGGTGAATAGCCAAGGAATTCATGTTGACCCTGCAAAGGTGGAAGCTGTGAAAAATGGGTGTGTTCCTACAACTCCAACCAAAGTTCGTTCTTCCCTTTGTCTTGTTGGCTAATATCAACGTTTCATCGCCAACTACTCTAGAATCGTGAAGCCGCATACTTCCTTGACTTCAAAGAATAAACCATTCGAGTGGGGGTCCAAAAAAGAGGAAGCCTTTGAAGCATTAAAACACAAGTTGTGCAATGCTCCTATCTTGGCCCTTCCCAATGGAAACGACAATTTCACCATGTTTTGAGATGCATAAAAACAAGGCCTTGGTTGTGTTCTCATGTAACGAGGAAATGTCATAGCATATATATCAAGACAATTGAAGGTCATTGAGGTGAATTATATGACACATGATCTCGAACTTGGTACTGTGGTTTTTCCCTTAAAGATTTGGAGGCATTATCTTTATTTTACACAATGTATAGTCTACACCGATCACAAAAAGATTCAACATGTTTTAATCAAAAGGATCTCAATATGCGATAACGTCATTGGGTCGAGTTGATTAGTGATTATGACTGTAACATTCGTTACCACCCTGGAAAGCCAAATGTCGTAGCCAATGCACTAAGTCATAAGATTCATTATAAGATGATCTTGTTTCAAGAAATTCACGATCGACGACAATGGTTTGATACTTTGGGAGAATTTGATACTGAGATCCGTCTTGATGTTAACGAGACTATGGTGCTGTTGCAAAATTTGAGGATTGAGAATGACATCAAGACTTGTATCTTGGAGGCTCAACAAGTTGTTCAAGAAGAAGGAAAAATGGGAGAGGAGTTGGAGTAAAATCTTCGAGCTTAACTAGAATGAAACATAATAGGTTGATGTATTTCGTGAAATGAATTTGGGTTCCAAATCATGATAATCTTCATACATTTATCATGAATGAAGCTCATCAAACTCGTTATTCTATTCATCTAGGTTCCGATATGATGTACATGGATCTATATGGCCAATACTGGTGGCCTGGAATGAAGAAAGACATAGCAACTTACGTAGCTAAGTGTCTTAGGTGTTAGGTGTATGAAGGTTAAAGCTAAACATCAACGTCCAAGTGGATTACTTGAACAACCTGAGATTCCTATGTGGAAATGGGAACATATATCCATAGATTTCATAACCAAACTACCCCGTACTCTAGTGGTCATGATAGCAAATGGGTGATCGTTGACCGATTAACCAAGTTGCCACATTTTATACCCATACGTGACACTTACAAAACATAAAGGTTAGCTCATATATACATTGATGAGATTGTGAGATGTCATGGCATACCTTTGCATATCATATCCGACCGAGACGCTCGTTTCACTTCACATTTTTTGTCGTCTATGCAAGAACTTTTGGGTACTCAACTGGATCTAAGCATAGCTTACCATCCTCAAACGGACGGTTTAAAACCGAGCGAATCATCCAAACGCTAGAGGATTTTATACATCTTTGTGTCCTTGACTTTGGTGGTGACTGGGATACGCATTTACCTCTCGCGGAATTTTTGTATAATAATAGTTACCAATCGAGTATCAAGATGGCACCTTTCCAAGCGCTTTATGGTCATAAATGTCATTCCCTGATCTGTTGGATTGACATTGGTGAAAATTGTGAAGTCGCTGAATCGGTAAACATCCGAGCGTGTTCTTGACGGAAGGATAAACAACAGCAAAAATCAAGAGACAATCAATAACACAAACTATAATTTAATGGTTTCATTGATAAAACCTAACAATTACAAGCTCCTTACAACATAAGAATCAAGACTCTTTGCAAGGGAGATCGAGCATGATCTCCCCTCTCATCCGGCAACACCTAGGCCCCTGGCACTCTCTCAGAACCCTTAATCTTTCTATACATTGAAACTGGTATATATACGCCTCAGCCCATATTAGATGTGAATGGGCCTATTCATGCGATTGGACCATGCGTATGGTTCAATCGTACGACTAGACCATATGTATGGTTCAATCGTACGACTGGACCATACTTATGGTTCAGTCTTACGAATGTCCCAATCGCATCTCTCAGTCGCAAGACTAGTCCATTAGCATGGCTCAGTCGTACGACTGATTCTCATTCGCATATGCTCCTGCGAGTGACCCAGTTTCATGTGTTTACAACATATCAGGTGTATTACATTAAGCCTAGACAATTCGACAAGCAACGAACACACTATATATGACTATATATGCTTCAACAAATTCCCCTTTGAATGTTGCTTACGAATAGTATATAACACCTCTTACAATCTTCAGTCAATCTTTGCTCTGGTTTCCAATAGAACAAACAAAAACCATATTAGCCAACGTTGCCGATCCACCAGGTTGCTACAATCCCTGAAAATGAATTTAGGCACAATAGCTTTCGTTTACTTTGCAGAACACCGTCATAGCAGCAAGATTCCCCATATGATTGATTTTTTCAGATAATGACATGAACAGTTTTCCATTGCTTCAATCTTCACACAGGATAACCTTTTAACATTCACACCTGCAGAAATTCCCCCTCACATTCAATATATCCCAATATATAAAAGTTGTGCTCTCTTGGTGTCTTTATACGGTGTATTGGGGAAAAGGTAGAAGGTTCCAATCCATAACTGACAATCTCAAACAAATCAGCATGCGCTCACATTCATCATCAGAAACCAGCTCACATCATCACTTTTTGATTGCGTCTTCAATTTCTCTTTACATGGATTCCCCCTAACAATGAGAATCTTCTCTGTGCGGATAGATATAACTTTATTGGCCCATAAATAGTCAGATGCTCCTGACTACACCACAAAATCAGCACCGACTGCTGACATCTTCTCTTCTTTCTTTTGTGTTCTAACTACATTAACCTATTCTAGAAGTTCGACAAATAATGGGGTATACATCGAACTTATTTGATAAAAGAACCTTAGGGTGAATATGCTTTGCTCCTCCTCAAATTTGTGCAAGAGGCAGTTCTAGACTCTTTTTTTTAGTGTGGAACAAATGCGGATGAGTCAATGCAGATGGCTCATTCGTGCGATTGAACATAAGACTGGTCCAGTCGCACGACTGAACATACGACTGGTCCAGTCGAATGAATGGTCCATTAGCATGGTTCAGTCGTACGAATGGTCCATTCGCATGGCCCAATCGCATGACCAGGTCTGCACGCAAATTTTCAAATCTGCAGCCACCAAGGCTACCCAAAACCCTAATCTGACGAATTTTACATGAACCGAAACAAAATAGACATCATTAGATTCGAAAGGGTGATCAGAACATGGTTTCAAGTTCAATTTTAACATAGAAACAACACACGTAATAAGATCTGAACAAAACATGAAGAACACAAAGTGGGTTTACCGTCAAAGAACTTGAAATAGATCCAAAAATCAAGAGCTCGGTTGCTAGAATGATTGTTAGATCATTCCAGCAGTAATCGTCTCTGATACCAATTGTGAAGTCGCTGGATCGGTAAACATCCGAGCGTGTTCTTGACGGAAGGATAAACAACGGCAAAAACCAAGAGAAAATCAATAACACGAATGATAATTTAATGGTTTTATTGGTAAAACCTAACGATTACAAGCTCATTACAACATAAGAATCAAGACTATTGGCAATGGGAGATCAAGCATGATCATCCCTCTCATCCAGCAACACCTAGGCCCCGGGCACTCTCTCGGAACCTTTAATCTCACTACATATTGAAACTGGTATATATAGGCCTCGGCCCATATTAGATGCGACTGGGCCCATTAGTGCGATTGGACCATGCATATGGTTCAATCGTACGACTGGACCATGCATATGGTTCAATCGTACAACTGGACCATACTTATGGTTCAGTCTTACGAATGTCCCAATTGCATCTCTCAGTCGCACGACTGGTCCATTAGCATGGCTCAGTCGTACGACTGAGTCTCATTCGCATATGCTCATGCGAATGACCCAGTTTCATCTGTTTACAACATATCAGGTGTATTACATTAAGCCTAGACAATTTGACAAGCAACGGACACACTATATATGACTATATATGCTTCAACAAAAATTTAATCACTGGTCCCGAGCTTATACAAGAAACGACCGATAAAGTCTCCATGATTCACAACAATCTTGAATTGTGTAACACCCGGTTATTTTTTTAGAATCATAGAAAGAAGAATAAAGTGAAGAAAAAGAAAGAAACAATATTTTACCTAAGTTAACGGGTAAAAAGTGTCAAAAAGGACAAAAGGATTGAAAAGTGGGTGTAAAAGGTGATGGTTTCCCATCACTCTCTCTACACCCACACAAAATTCGGATCTGGTTATAGAGAGATAGAAAAGTAGCTGAAACTCTTGGGTATTTTGAGGAACAAGTGTATGAAGTCACAAGGTAAGAATTCGTGTGTTTATGGTGTTCTTAACTGGTTTCATCCTCGGTTGTATGCTTATGTGTGTTGTGTGTGTTCGGGTGTATGTTTTAGTGGGTTTCTAGGCGGTTGAACTCAATTGCAAACGAGTTTGGAAGAAGCCATACTCAAGAGGCTTCTGAGGTGAGTTCTAGAACCCCTCTTTTACATGTTTTAACTGATTTTGGGGCTGGAAATGCATGTATGAACATTTTATAAAACTAGGGTTTCATACCCGTATGTTTGAATGTGTGTATGTTGCGGGTATGGTGTGATTTTAATCTATGTTCATGCAAGATGATGTTATGGTTGTGTTTCTAAGGCTTAGAATATAAGATTTATGCTTAGAACATGATAGATTTTGTTTGGGTACTGAATCTGATGATAAGTGTGCCATAGGCTGCTCATACGCCCAACAGTAGTTCATACCTCTAAGTTTAGAAACAACTTAAGTTTTGAACAAATGCAGACGAGCATTGACAAATGCGGATGAGCATTGACAAATACGGATGAGCATTGACAAATGCGGATGAGAAAGTCAATGCGGATGAGTAAAAGAAATGTGGATGAGTATGGTCATGCGACTGAGGAAATGCAGATGAACAATGTTAATGTAGATGAACAAACTTTATGAGGATGAACAAATGCGGATGAGTAAGTCATACGACTAAACAAATGCGGGTGAGTAAGTCATGCACCTGAAGAAATGCAGATGAGTAAAGTCAATGCGGATGAACAAATGCGGATTAACATTGACAAATGCAGATGAACATTGACAAATGCGGATGAGTAAAGTCAATGCGGATGAACAAATTCGGATGAGCATTGATAAATGCGGATGAGTAAAGTGAATGCGGATGAACAAATGCGGATGAACAAATGCGGATGAGTAAAAGAAATGCGGATGAACAAAAAGAAATGTGGATGAACAAAAAGAAATGCGGATGAACAAAAGAGAAAATGTGGATGAACACTTAGAATATTTTCTGACTTTTTGGGGAAAAAGTGGAATGTAGGCTTTGACTTAGGAGGTTCCCGGAGGCTATGTAAGTTAACTTTTTTAGGTCATAAATGTTATGATGGGCATGTTATATTGAATGATTGATGCTTATGCATGATGGTATGTATGATGTATGTAATGTCTGTATGATGATGCCTTGTATGGCGATGTTTTGTGTGATTATGTTAATGTTCCTGTTATGTATGTGTATCTTTCCTGTGACTTTATGTGTTATAGTTCTGAAAGAGATGATAAAGTATTATGTAACGTAAAGTGAAAGATAATGAAAGAGGAATATAATGATAGAATGCATGCATTAATGAAAGAGAAAGTGTAGAAAGGCTTGCAAGCAGAATGTACAGAGGTGCACGGCTTTAAAATGTCGTAAGCTCTACTGCGTATGGTTTAGCTAACCCTTAAGGATACACGCGAGGGTTCCAGTCTTATGACTGACCAACGGTGTGGTATATGGTTTATAGTGATTACTCACCTTGGTGCTGGTGCCAGGCTATGTGTATTGTGGAAGTCATTTATGATCTTCGACCCAGTACCCGAGTTATGCATAATGTTGGGGTGTAGTATACAGTGGTTTATAGTGATTACTCACCTCGGTGCTGGTGCCAGGTTATGTGTGAAGTGTGAAAGTCATTTATGATCTTTGGCCTAGTACCCGAGTAATGCATATTGTTGGGGGTGTTGTATATAGTTGGGATCTTTGTCGCTTACCCCGGTGCTGGTGCCAGGCTATGTGCAGTGTGGAAGTCAATTATGAACTTCAGGCTAGTACCCCATTTGTTTGGGTCATAGTTGATGACTCTGATCCAAATAGTGATAAAGAATGTGATAAAGAAGGAAAGGGTTAAAGAACGTATGTGATGAATAGTAAAGGAATATAATAATGAAATTATCTATGTGTATGTATTATGCATGATCATGTACGAAACTAAAGAACGGTTTTAATGAAAGTAAAATATGTTTTATTATAAAACTAGAACTCACTCAGCATCACTGACTTTTATGTGTTTTCAGTTGGCAGGTAATGTTGCTGAGGATGGGACGGGGCAGCTACTCAGCTCTTTTGGATGGCATCCATATTAATAATGCTTTTGTGTTGAAATGCAACATGTATTTTGTAATTTGATAACAATGTAATATTTGGCAAAAGCTTTTGTAATGCAATGAAATAGGTGTCTAAATGTTTCCGCTGCAATGTTTTTATCGAGTTAATGAAATTAAACATTTTATGTGTAATGATTTACCAGCTGCAAGCATCCCGGGAATGGGGCGTTACAAGTTGGTATCAGAGCCAAAGTTTAAATGAAACGGGTAAATTTTCAAAATAAACCTGAACTTAAACTGAAAATGGGACAAAAAGGGAAGGGATGTCGGTCCGAGTACGTGCCATGAGGTATTTTCTTTAATGTTAACCAGTATTACGTGCGCATGTTAAGTGATTTATGTGTTGCTTGTAGATTTAGATACTGCTATAGTCAGGATAGGAAATGCTTGGGGTATGAAGAGTAAAGTAAGTGGCTAATCACAACTGGCCACTGTAATTAGGTACTTACTATACTTGACATAGACTAAGTTGTTCCCTTGAATGATCGTGTTGGTGTTTGAATTTTTTAGTGTGTATTGAGGATGACCGGCAGTAGATCTCTGAAGGTTTAACTGATTTTAGAACCCCTCTTTTACATGTTTTAACTGATTTTAGGGCTGGAAATGCATGTATGAACTTTTTATAAAACTAGGGTTTCATACCCATATGTTTGAATATGTGTATGTTTCGGGTATGGTTTGATTTTGATCTATTTTCATGCTTGATGATGTTATGGTTGTGTTTCTAAGGCTTAGAATGTAAGTTTTAAGATTCGAACATGATTGATGGTGTTTGGAGACTAAATCTAATGGTAAGTGTGCCCTAGGCTGCTCATACGCCCAACAGTAGTTCATACGCCAACTGTATGTGTGTCTTTCCTGTGGCTTTACGTGTTATAGTTGTGAAAGAGATGATAAAGTATTATGTAACGTAAAGTGAAAGATAATAAAATAGGAATATAATGATAGAATGCATGCATTAATGAAAGATAAAGTGTAGAAAGGCTTGCAAGCAGAATGTACAGAGGTGCACAACTTTAAAATGTCATAAGCTCTACTGCGTATGGTTTAGCTAACCCTTAAGGATACACGTGGGGGTTCCAGTCTTGTGACTGACCAATGGTGTGGTACATGGTTTATAGTGACTAATCACCTTAGTGCTGGTGCCAGGCTATGTGTAGTGTGGAAGTCATTTATGATCTTCGACCCAGTACCCGAGTTATGCATAGTGTTGGGGTGTAGTATACAGTGGTTTATAGTGATTAATCACCTCGGTGCTGGTGCGAGGCTATGTGTAGTTTGGAAGTCATTTATTATCTTTGGCCTAGTACCCAAGTTATGCATAATGTTGGGGGTGTTGTATACAGTTGGGATCTTTGTTGCTTACCCCGATGCTGGTGCTAGGCTATGTGCAGTGTGGAAGTGAATTATGAACTTCGGCCTAGTACACTATTTGTTTTGGGCATTGTTGATGACACTAATCTAGATAGTGATAAAGAATGTGATAAAGAAGGTAGGGGTTAAAGAACGTATGTGATGAATAGTAAAGGAAGATAATAATGATATTATCTATGTGTATGTATTTTGCATGGTCACGTACGAAAGTAAAGAACGGTTTTAATGAAAGTAAAATATGTTTTTCTTTAAAACTAGAACTCACTCAGCAACGCTGACTTTTATGTGTTTTCCAGTTGGCTGGTAATGTTGCTGAGGATGGCATGGGGTAGCTACTCAGCTCATTTGGATGACATCTATATTTATAATGCTTTTGTGTTGAAATGCAACATGTATTTTGTAATTTCATAACAATGTATTATTTTGCAAAAGCTTTTGTAATGCAATGAAATGGGTGTCTAAATGTTTCCGCTGCAATGTTTTTATCAAGTTAATGAAATTATATGCTTTATGGGCAATGATTTACCAGCTGTAAGCATCCCGGGAACGTGGCCTTACAAATTGGCTAGAAGTCGATAAGAGACGCAAGCCCTTGGAATTCCAAGTTGGGGATATGGTTCTTCTTAAGGTCTCACCATGGAAGGTAGTTGTTCGTTTTGGGAAGAAGGGTAAACTAGCCCCACGTTTTGTATTACCTTTCAAGATTCTAAAAAGAATCGGGAAAGTGGCTTACAAACTATAAATACCTTTCGACCTTAGTGGAGTTCATCCTATTTTCCATGTCTCAAATTTGAGGAAATGTTTGGCAGAAGAAAGTCTGCATGTCCCGTTGGATAACATCTAGATAGACAAGTCATAACATTTTGTTGAGAAACCCGTTGAAGTCATGGATCGCATTATGAAGAGGACTAGAACCACTACCACCCTAATCATCAAGGTTCGTTGGGAGAATAAACATGGATCTTAGTTTACTTGGGAGCGCGAGGAGCATATGAAGAATAAATACCCACATTTGTTCATTTAGTTTCATTTTTAAGTTGGGGAGACTGTAACCGTTCTTTTTTTTCTTTAAATAAATATTAACGTTGTTATATTCTTGTAAGGACCATTGTTATCATTACTGAAACTATGAGATTATGCATGATTATTTCATTTATTTTATTTTAATTCATTAATTTAAAAGTTAATAATTAAGTTTATTAAAATAAACATAGTAATAATAATAATAAATATAATAATATAACAATAACTATAATAATAATAATAATAATAATAATAATAATAGAAATAATAACTTATAAGAATTAAACAATTAATAAGTAGTAAAATAAATAAGAGTTAAAGTTAATTAAGTTCAGGGGGTGTTTTGTCATTTATAAACTTTAAAAAGAAAGTAACTTACATAAAATAATAACAACCCAAAATTCGAGGGGACAAAGTGTAAATTTTAAGTTACAAACCCAACCCCCCTTTGTGACATCCGGTAAATTTCCGTTATCAAACTCCGTTAGTTCCGTTAACTTTTGCATACATGTGTCATGAGCACACACTAGTTGTCGTTTAACGTTGGTGACCTAATAAAAATTAATAATGTTAAATTGATGATAATCTAATTGACAATGTGATTATGGTGTTATGTTTATGTGTTTACATGTTTTAAATGTTAATTAAGAAATTTTATCGCGTAACGTGGAAAC
>BJCM01213411.1:0-18289 GCA_018326385.1 Flaveria bidentis
TATATATATATATATATATATATATATATATATATGCTTAACCCATGGAACCTCACCAACTTTCAAAGTTGACCCTTTATTTTTAACATATTTTAGGATTTCTACTTGAGGAATTCTTCTTGCTAATATAGGACTTGAATTTAGTTTAATTAAATATTTTAAGTTGTTGTTTAATTCTTTGTTGTATTGTAATGACTTAATTGTGTAGTATTATTCAATCAAAAATGGCTTTTAATAATACTTCAACTTATATAATTCCACGATCTATCAACAACATTCGTCTGCCCCGATGATTCTGCCATTAGTCGAGGTGTGACACTCCATCCATCATCCATTGTCGATTGATTCTTTTGGAGTAAACTCAATCACCACCATATGAATGATGGAACGAAAAAAAAATATTGCATAAATTTATTATGTAAAAAGGATTGTATAATTAAATTAGGAAGAAAAAATGGTTGAAGAATCAAAATGATGATGATGACAAAGTTAATGCCTTTAATTAGCCTAATTTGTTCAATAATGGAGTTAAATAAGGGATTGTACAATAAGGTCTTGAGTTTGTAACTTTCTACTTAATGTATTTTATCCTTTTGGTAATATATCAGGATTAGAGCTATGGTATGTCATAGTCACAAGTCAAAAGGCAATCTGCCTTTTGACTCTACAATTGATTTTGTTTTGTATCTAGTCAATTATATCCACCTCACCCTTAAAGTATGGTCGGCTGTAGTATGTAGTATATGTATCTCAAGTACTTGTAACTTTCCTTTATGCTTTGTAACACTTGTAATAGAACTTGAGAAAGCAATATACTGCAATCTTGAAGACCATCTTTTTGTGTATCTTGTTATCTTGTTTTGACTCTTACTTACTTGTGTTCTTTGTATCATCTATTATGGTTAATCCAGTCTCACTGTTTGATTAAGTTAAGTTACTCTCCTCTTTGTGTTGTTGTGATGTAAGTGACCACCCTTCACCAGTCTTGTATTTGGTATCAAAGCATTCCAGTCTCTTGATATAAGATTTCACCATCTTTAAATCCCTCACACACACAAATACTTAAATTTTCAAATGGCAGCCATTTCCAAAACTGATATGGAAAATGGAACCATGAACAAATCTCCACTGATCACACTTGATGACTTAGACACCTAGTGCAAAAGAAAGGAAGGTTTCATCAGTTCTTTAGATTCAAGAATGTGGGAGTCTGTTGAGAATGGACCTTACACACAAGCACCTCTTCTGCTACTAGTGGTGGTATGATTCCCAAGGTTGTGGCTGACTACTCTCATGAAGATAGGAAGAGAGTAGAGATTGACTAGAAAGCCATGACAGCCCTTCATACTGCTCTTCCTAACTCTATGTACAGAGGTTACAAGAAATGAAAAATAGCTAAGCAACTATGGGATGCATTTAAACTGATGTATGAGGGTTCCTCTGAATCCAAAGAGAACAAGAAGGATCTCCTGAAGCAACAGTTTGAAAACTTCACCTTTAAAGAAGGTGAAACCATGACTCAGCAATACTTTAGGTATGTTGAGTTTGTGGATACCCTAGTGGATGGAGGAGTTGTTTTTGAGAACAGATACATTGTAAGGAAGTTCATGTCCTCACTTCCTAGGCAATGGACATGCAAGGTTCATCTGGCAACTCTAACAATCAAATGGGTTCAACCCTTCATGTGGTTGAAAGAGATAGCATAGAACCCCATCATCATCTCATATGCTACCCTAACAACTCACCAAAGGGTCCTTTCATCACCTTCCAAGAGACACCAAGGGATAACTACACTCAAGGAAGCCCATTCCAAGAGACAAGTTCTTCACAAGCATGTGTGTCTTCTTATGAAAGTTGTGGCAACTTTCTTTTCACCCTTGAAGACCTGGACGTATCCATCCAAATAATCTGGAGTACATGGAGATAGTCCAACAAATGGCTCTTCTCACTCACAGAGCCAAGAAGTTCTACAAGCGGAATGGAAGGAAGTTCCCAAGCAGTACAACCAGTGGAAAGTTTGGGCTGGACAAAAGAAAAGTCAAGTGTTACAACTGTAACTTGATGGGCCATTTTGCCAGGGAGTGTAAGGCGCCAAGAACAAATGGTGGCCAAGCATAGTCCAGACCAAACTACACTGACAAGGCTACCTAGAATGACAAGCCAAAACAGCAAGTTGTTGTTGTCGTTGAAGAAAGAGGCTTTGATTGGAGGTTTCAGGTGGAAGATGCTTCTCCAAACCAATCACTGATGGTAGATCATGATGAAGCCAAGGTATTAGAACATCTCTGTGCCCATGAATGCATTGCTAAAGTTAATAGATACAAGTCCTACAACTTACAAATGAGATCTTATCTGGAGTCCTTAAACGTCTTAAAAGCTGATTTTAAAAAATCTGAAAAGGATTATAAACTGAAGATAGAGGACTTAGAGAAAACTATTTCAGTTCTAAAACATGAGCATACAAGTTTTACGACTCAGATCAAAGATCTCATAACTAAGCTGACTAAGTGCTAGGCTGAGCTTGTGATCAGCAAAGTCAGGGCAGAAAAATGTGTTCATGAAGAAGAGACATTCAAGAACATGATATCCTCATCCTTGCACAACAAGGTTTGCTATCAAATCAAGCAGGGACTCGGATCTAATGACATAGCTACTCCACACAAAATCTTTTCTGTAAGATCACCCAGGTGTGGAACTTGTGAATATGAGCTTCCTCTCATAGATCCTTTGAGTGAAGAGGATAATGAAGTGATAGTGAAGAATTCCTCTGAGAAGAGTGAAGAGGAGGATTCTAAGAAGGGCCACTATTCTTCAGATGAGAAGAAGATTGTGATGACCAAGTCACTAAGAAAGAACTTGATCAGAAAGAGCAAAAGAAAAGCTAGAAGGCTCAAGAGATCAAGTCTACTTTTAACTCTAAGTAGAAACAAGTTTTTATCTCTATAGGGTTTGAAGTAGTAAAGAGTTTTGGTTCATGTTCAAATCATCTCAGTACCAAGAAGAAGGTTGATCTATTGTGTACCACTACTACACAGCCTGGACCATCCAACTCCAAGAACAGTCCTCATCCCAAAAGGATTGTTTTAGCATCTGCAAAGATGAGGGTGGAGAAGGGGTGTGATCAAAGTCAGTCTTGTTCCCAACAGAAGGCTCTTGGGAAGAAGAAAATGAAGTGTGTCATGTGTGAAAGTACTGCTCATGTTGCTAAGGATTGTCCATACAATCCTAAAGGTACTCTTCACATGACCAAGACAAAGACTTCCAAGAGTTCCAAGAAGATTCAAGCCTCGGAAGGAAAATTTGTTTCCTTCAAAAGCTCTAAAACTAAGAAGAAGGCAAGTGGAAAATTGCCTTTAGAAGAAAATTCGGTCTTGGAAGGAAGGAATACTTCCGAAGCACTGAAGTCTAGTGCAGTGTTTGTGAAATCTTCCGAAGGTCCAGTCTTCAAAACATCCAAAGTCTCAAAAGCTTCCGACGTATTTAAGGTCAAGTCCAAGCTTCCAAAGGTGGTGTGGAAGTCTAAGAAAGACCAAGTGACTAGAAGTTCTCAATCAACAACAACTCAAGATCCTCAAAGCACCACTATAGGATCTATTACTGTTGCATTACCTTTTGTTTCTCTTAGTTAGCCCAAGACAAGTAAGGCTTGGGTTTCCAAATATAACTAATCATTTTCTTTGTGCAGGGACAACTCAAGAGAAACAAGAATGTCTGGATCATTGACATCGGCTGTTCCAGGCACATGACAGGCAATAGGTCACTACTCCAGAACTTTGAAAGGATTGATGGAGGGCCAGTTGCTTTTAGAGGAGATTAAGGTTGTTACATTTCTGGAAGTGGAAAGGTCACTAATGGTAAGCTCAGCATTGAAATGGTAAACTTTGACATGGAGCTTTGGTACAATCTTTTGAGTGTATCCCAATTTTATGATCAGAGTCATAACATACTCTTTACTAACCATGAGTGCATTGTTCTCAAGCCCGGGGTGGTCATTCCTCATGAGCATATTCTACTTAGAGCCCCCAGGAGTTAAAACATGTACAAGATGGACTTGCAAGAAACAACTCCCTCTGGAGAAGTTTCAAGCTTTCGGTCTAAAGCCAATAGTGATGAGTCTTTCCTATGGCATAAAAGAATGTGCCATGTAAACTTTAAGAACATGAATAAACTAATAAAGAATGATTTGGTAACTTGAATACCAAAGAAAGAGTTTATAAGTGATGATCATTGTATTGCATGACTGAAAGGGAAGCAACATAAGGTATCTCATAAGCCTAAGGAAAGAAATTCCATCACTACACCCCTACACTTGTTACATATGGATCTCTTTGGCCCCACCAGTGTAATGTGTCTAGAAAGGACCTCTTATTGTTTAGTGAACACAAATGACTTCACAAGATTCACTTGGGTCTTCTTCCTTATAACTAAGAATGAGACTCCTGAGATTCTTAAGAATTTCATCCTAAAGATTGAGAATCAATCTGATCACAAGGTCAAAATCATAAGATGTGATCAAGGAACTAAATTCAAGAACCAAATCCTTGATACATTTGTGATGAAAAAGGTATTACAAGACAATACAGTGCTCCAAGGACTCCTTAACAAATTGGTGTTTCTGAGAGGAGAAACAGGACACTGATTGAAGCTGCAAGAACCATGTTGTCTGACTCTAAGCTGCCCATTCCCTTTTGGACAGAGGCAGTCAACACGGCCTGTTTTATGTAGAATAGAGTTTTAGTGGTTAAGACTCATGGCAAGACTCCTTATGAACTTTGGCACAAGAGGAAACCTTTCATTGGGTTTCTCAAGTCATTTGGATGTCCTTGCACCAACTTGAATACCAAAGATCAAATTGCCAAATTTGATGAGAAATCAGATGATGGACACTTTATTGGATACTCTTCCCATGCTAAGGTTTATAGAGTATACAATCTCAGAACTAGAATTATTGAAGATTTAGCCAATGTGACTTTCAATGAACACACACCCTGTGTAGCTGGTTCTAGTCCTGATTGGTTGTTTGATCTTGATTTAGTTACCAACTGTTTTAACAAATCTTGTGAGACTATTTCAGTATATGCAGATATCTTATCAACAGGTGATCCTGATCCAAGATTTGACCTAAGAAGACCTTCAAGTCATACATCTTCAGCTCTAGTTGTAACTACTTCTGCAAATGAAGTATCTATCAGCACCACAATGACAAACTCAGCTGATACATCTAGGATGCCTTCAAATTCTAGATTAGAGGCTTCACAACTAGATAAAGATACTTCAAATGTAGAAGAAAATAATGGAGGGGGTGACAGTGATTAGGAATTTCTAGATGTTGATAACCATTCCATAGATGACAACATCAATGATGTCACACACTCATTGGATCAAGTTTCTCTTGATAAGTGTGATGATGTGATGGGAAAAACATCTATGCCAGATCAAAATTTCTCTAATTTAGATCTCTCTCAGCAACTTGCTGTGATCCCTCAACTAAGGATCCACAAGTCTCACCCCACCACAAACATCATTGGAGATGTTGACACAGGGGTAAGAACAAGAGGACAAATCCATGAAGAAAATGTTTTTCTTCACTCTTGTTTCTTATCCTAGATAGAGCCAAAGAAAGTTGATGAGGCTCTCACAAATGGAAGTTGAGTTGAATTTATGCAACAGGAGTTGCTTCAATTCAAAAGGTAGAAAGTTTGGAACCTTTTTCCTGTTCCTCATGGGAAGACTACCATTGGAACAAAATGGGTGTTTAGGAACAAGAAGGATGATAAAGGCATTATCATCAAGAATAAAGCTAGACTAGTTGTTCAAGGATACACACAAGAAGAAGCGATTGACTACACTGATGTCTTTGCTCCTGTAGCAAGACAAGAAGTTGTTAGGATATTTCTAGCATATGCTGCATCCAAGAACTTCAAGGTCTATCAACTTAATGTCAAGTGTGCTTTCCTTTATGGAGTGATTGATAAAGAGGTATATGTCAAACAACCACCTGGTTTTGCAGATCTTGATCATCCTGATTATGTCTGCAAGCTTGACAAAGCTCTTTATTGGCTGTATCAGGCACCCAAGAAGTGGTATGAGGCTCTATCTTAGTATCTCTACAAACATGGATACAGGAGGGGTACTAAAGATGGAACTCTCTTCATCAAAGGACAAGGAAATGACTTGATGCTAGTTCAAGTATATGTAGATGACATCACCTTTGGTTCAACTAATCCAATGTTCTATAAAGACTTTGTGAAGCTGATGAAGGACAGATTTGAAATGAGTGCCATGGGGGAACTTAATTTCTTTCTAGGAATTCAAGTGAAGCAGGTTGAAAATGGCATCTACATTAGTCTGTCAATGTATGTTCAAGACATACTTAAGAAGTTCAACATGACTTATTGTAAGACTGCTAAGACACCCATAGCTAGAAACCATTCCCTTGGACCTGATCTTGAGGGGGAGTGTGTGGATGAACACCTTTACAGGGCTATGATTGGGTCACTTATGTATCTTACAGCTAGCAGGCAGGATATTATGTTTGCTACATGTATTTATGCAAGATATCAAGCCAATCCTTAGATGTCTCACCATATCACTGTCAAAAGGATACTAAGATACCTCAAAGGTGCTTCAACACTTGGTCTATGGTATCCTAAGAATTCTAACTTCAATATGTATGCTTATATAGATAGTTATTATGGTGGTTGCAATATGACTGCAAAGTCAACACCTAGGGGATGTTAGTTTCTTGGTGGAAGGGTTGTCTCATGGCAATGCAAGAAACAATCCCGTGTTTCTGCATCAACTACTGAAGTTGAATACATTGTTGCTGCAAGCTACTGTGCTCAAGTGCTATGGATTTAGAATCAGATACTTGACTATGGATTAAACTTCAAGGAGACTCCCATTCACATAGACAACAACAGTGCTATTTCTATTACAAAAAATCCTGCACTGTACTCAAGGACCAAACACATCAACATCGGGTATCATTTAATTAGGGAAAATTTTGAAAAGGGATTAATTAAACTAGTCAAAGTCCACACAAATGAACAATATGCTGGCCTATTTACAAAAGCTTGTGATGAACAGAGATTTAAATATCTTATATCAACTATTGGAATGATAAACTTTGAGTAGGTTTTTATTAAAACTAATTAATAATATTTCTTAAAATCTATGTGTCCTAAATTGTCTAGTTCATCACTTTCATAAGCTCTTATTTCCTTGGATGAATATCCTTTTCAAGACATTCGTTAGATTTTTGAAAATTTATGTTCCTTCGGAAGATATGCTTTTATCTTCGGAAGAAAATCATGACTTCAAAACAAATAACTGTCTAAGAAATTTACGTTTAGAAGAAATTTATGAAATTTCTTCCGAAGCTTAATACTTGTCTCAGACACTTATATGTTTTTAAGGACCATTCTCTTCCAAAGCAAATTAAATCTCGGAAGCTTTGATCCTCTAGACAAAGAAATAAAATCTTAATTCTTCTTCCAATGCAAAATTTTCACAACTCTTAGGAAAATCTTCCGAAGCCATTTTAACTTCGGAAGCTTTTTCATTAAAACTTCCGAAGATAATTTACCTTCGGAAGGTTTTTGACTTCCAAAAAACTACAATTTTGAACAAAGGTAAACTACTTTTTCAGAGGTAGGACCGACATCCGGATTTAAAAGTTTATCCTCTTTCATTAAACTTTATCTGAAATCCTTTTCACATATAAGCCCAACGGTTCCCCCTCTTTCTATCATCTCCTTCTTCCTCCAGACCTAAAACCCCAAATTTCTCTCTGAAATTACTTTCTTCCTTCCTTCTTCATCCTTAAGCTTCCTTAATATGGCCAACCTTCACCGTAGAAATGATCCAAACGTCTCCATGTAGTTACACAGGCAACACAACCAAGTTGCTCTGTTACACTCTAAGAAAGATCCTCATTTCATAGAGGTTTGCCGATTCTTAACTCTATCTAACTACTTCACCTCCCTAACCATTGATCCTACTCTTTATGAGGATCAACTGCTAGAATTTTAGAAGACCTGCCAAGAGGTCGTAATGGATGGGGAGAAGGCATTGTCTGCCATAGTGCAGGGGAGAACAATCTTCATCACTTCAGTCATCATAAACATACATCTTCAACTGGATGATGAAGAAGGTGAGGTATTCTTTCCCAAAGAAGCTGTCAACCAGTCCTTCGCGTAGATGGGCTATGAAGGAGACTACTCTGTCAAGACCTTCAGGAAAGGGAAAGTCTCATTCCAATGGAAATTCTTGATCCATGTGGTTATCCACAACTTATCAAACAAGCATGGTGGATGGGATCAGAATCCTAAGGATCTCTCCTTCATTGTCCATAGGATGGTTTAGGGGGTCAAGTTAAGGTATTCTCAGTTTGTTTATACTAATCTATCTACAAACTTGGACTTCTTAGAGTATTACATGTTCCCTAGATATGTTCAATACATTCATAACTATGAACTGGGCTCACAGTTAAGGGAACAGGTAATATTCTTAAACTGGAACAGATGAAGCTCGATATCTTTAAAATACTGAGAAATCCTACTGTTGGCTTCTCTTGGGTAGAAACAACCCTTTTCCCAAAAATGTTCGAGCTCATTTCTCAAGGTTACAACCTAGCAGCACCAGTTAGTGTTGAACCCACACCTTCTACTGCAGGTCCCCATATACTCACCCACACAGGAAGAAGTGGACACTAGAGATCCTACTTCTCCTAAGGAGTAGACCACTCCCATTCATTCAATGATTAGTGATGAGGTTCATCATGTTCAGCCTGATGAGCTCATAAGCCCAAATACCTTAAGCCATCACTCTGAGTCTCAACACTCAAGTGATCAACCTTCAGGGGAAAGTTACCATCCCTAGCCTTTGGACTTAAACCAACCAATCCCAAACCTAGACTTCTATACTGATGAAGATTTAGGTTTTAGTGAGTACCATGATTCTCTCTTCTTTTCCCCTACTCAAATAGAGATGAGTGCTCCCGATTCTCCTACTTCTATCCCACATCAGTCACCTAAAACTGAGGTGGACACTCCTGAACCTGTTCAGGATGTCCATATCAAAGAGGCTCTCGTTTTTGCAAGTGATTACATCATTAAGACCTCAACCATGGCAACTCAGCCCACTGACACCTCAACTGAGACTGCCAGCGAGCAAAGGAAATCCAACAGCCAAGAACCTGAAGCTTGTGATGAGAGAGAGGACTCTGCTCCAAACATCTCATCTCCTAATGATTCTTCTGATGAAGATGAGGAGAATCTAAGACTAAAGGTGCAAAAACTGTCTAAAAATGCACCTATTTAGTCTCCAAGGTTAGTCATCTTGAATCTTAAGTGACTACCTTGCAAAATAGGGTAAATGATCAGTATCTTGAGATTTCTTATCTTAAGGAAAAACTAGCTGGGAGACCATTAAGAGGAGCTCAACCAGGAAAACAAGAACCTGTGAGTGTGATTGACCTAACTCATAGCTCACCTATGCAAGTGGGTGATGCTACCAAAAAGTGGGAGAAAGTCATTACAATCATAGAACCTGGGAGTTTTTCAGAGATTGTGGACATTGAGGACTCACCATCCTCACTTGCAATTGTGCACACTCATAAACTTCCTCGAGTTCACATTGATGTGGACTCTATAGACTCATACATACAGAGTCTGTTTGTGGAAGGGATACCAAGGGCTATGTCATCTCCATCTACTTCAAATCACATCATTGGGTGGAGGTATGACAACAGAATAGCCCTCATCATTCTTAGAGTTCAAGGGTAGCAAGAGATCTTCAACTTTCAGATCTTGAACTTCTATGAAGTTTTGGATCTAGTCAATATGCCACTTGTCAATCAAAGCCATCAAGACAAGCTCACAGACTGGCTCAAAGAATCCAAGATAGGATCATTGCAAAGTTCAGCTTCAGAAGAAAACTAAGGCAATCAAGTAATGCAATCGGTCAACTAGAGCTTAGAAGCTACATAAAGCAATAAAGGCCAAAGCTTGCTCCACCCTGAGTAGCAAAGGTCTATGAGTGACAAAGGGAAAAGAAAGATGACATTTAAGGAGATTGAGGATGAGGAGAGAGAAAGGAAAAGGAAGCTGAGGGGAGAAAGTTCCTCTTCTGGGTCTGTAAGACTTATGGAAAGTGCAATCAGGGCTGCCCCCAGACCAAACACTCAGGATGATGAGTTAAGGGCGGTCAGGATTAATTACTTGCAGACCAGGAACTATGATATTAACAATGTCATTTCTCTCCCCTTAGAGGAACTAAATGAACTGGTTGACATGGAAAGGTCAAAGGAGATGAAATAGGTAGAAGATGTTGACCTACTTGTTCAAATGAAAGAAGACAGAAGAAAGAAAATATTATATAAGCATGTGCCTACTATTCCCCAGTTCAAGAAAGTCCTGCACATAAGGATGTGGTTCAACAAGAATCTCAGGTAGATAAAGAAAAATACAGGATCAAGATGATCAACTACCTGAGTGCCATAGGCTTCTATTAGGCAGAAGCACTTCTTCCCTTATCCTATGACTATGTTGAGTTTGAGTATCTCAAACAACTTGAACTAAAGATAGTCAAGGAAAGAAATACAACCAAAAGAAAACTAAGCGAAGAAGCTGCTAAGTCAAGAGCCATCATCTAGAAGAGCATGAAGAAGTCTGCAGACAGGCAGAGAATGATGAGCTTCTTGAAGCTGTATGGATTCTCCAAAAGGAGACTTGGCCCCATGTCTCTATCGACTATAGATGAGCATATAAAGGTGATCAAGCAGAAGATAAAGAGTGGAGAGCTAATTGACTTACACTCCCCTCAAATTCAAGCTCCACCTGAAGTGGAGGTGAAGGTTGAACAACCTGAGACAACACAATCTGAACCTCCTGCTGAATCTTAGCAAGCTTCATCTTCTGATCCACATCAGGGTTAGACTCCCTCTCCTTTTGAACCTGTGAAAGAGGAAGACCCAACTAAGAAAGACAAAGAAGATCAATCAGGTGTTGCAGGTCAGTCTTCTTAGTTAAAAGGAACAAATAGATTGAAAAGGATGGCTTCAAAGTGAAAGCCAAAGAGGAAGAAAGCTACATCCATTTCTGAACCTTAGGATGAGTCTGAACATCCTGCGGATGTGCAGCCAGAGGATGCTACATCAACTCCTACTAAAACAGCTCCTCTAGCACCAGGAAGACCCATTTGTCCTGGACATATGCCACAAATCAAGAAATATGGCATGTCATTAGAGATCAAGGTGTTGAAGACATCTACACTTGGCAAGACATGTTCAACCTTCCTCTACATGAACTCTTTTATATGAGAAGACACTTTGACAGTTCGAGGGATCTTGAGCATCTCATGAAGAAAGGAATGGTCATTATTTTGATGAGGACTGTCAACATATAAAGTCTTCAAGTGTTTTGGTAGCATCCGCCTATGGGAGTTTGTAGAGATTATATGAAGAGGCTGATGCAACCCAAATACCCAAAGTCTCTCCTGCATGCATGCACATAAGTACTAAAGAAGAATGCTTTGGAAGTTTCACACAAGCAACAGAAATATTCTAAGTGTGAAATCTTCCGGAGCCAAGACCAATATCTTCTTAAGCCAAAGATGAAGTCTTTCGAAGCATCATAGACAAAGTCTTCCGAAGCCAACACTTAAAGACAGATTTATTCCGATGACTTCTAACACACATGCTTTATCTGATGTACTTTTCCATAAAGCTAGACCCCTATCCACTGCAACTATGTAAAATCACCAACTTACAAGAGTTAGTGAAAAGGTCCATGCTTTTGATAACTGTACATTGAGGTCTTGAGTCTGTAACTTTCTACTTCATGTACTTTATCCTTTTTGTAATATATTAGGATGTGAGCTATGGTATGTCATAGTCACAAATCAAAAGGCAATCTGCGTTTTGACTCTACAGTTGATTTTGTTTTGTGTCTAGTCAATTATAACCAGTTGGCCTTCAAAGTATGGCCTACTGTAGGATGTAGTATATTGAAAGACCGGTGAAGGGGATTCACTTACAACACAACAACACAAAGAGGAGGTTAACCAAACTTAATCAAACAGTGAACTGGATTAACCACAAGTAAAGTTACTAAGAACACATGTAATGTAAGAGACATAACACAAGTATTTGGTTTTCAAGAATGCAGTATATTGCTTTCTCTATATTTTATTACAAGTGTTACAAAGCATAAAGGAAATATACAAGAACATGAGATACTTATACTACATCCTACAGTCGGCCATACTATGAAAGCCAGTTGGATACAATTGACTAGACACAAATAAAATCAGTTGTAGAGTCAAAAGGTAGATTGCCTTTTGACTAGTGACTATGACATGACATAGCTCACATCCTTGTCTATTACAAAAAGGATAAAATACATGAAATAGAAAGATACAGACTCAAGACCTCCATGTACAGTTACCCTAAGCATGGACCTTTTCACCAACTCATGCAAGTTGGTGACTTTATAGAGATGCAGCAGAAAGGTGTCCAGCTTTATGGAAAAGTACATTAGATAATGCATGTTACTAAAAGTCTTTGGAAGAAATTTGTCTTCAAGAGTTGAGGCTTCGGAAGACTTTGTCTCTGAAGCTTCGGAAGACTTCATCATTGGATTCGGAAGATATTGGTCTTGGCTTCGGAAGATTTTACACTTTTTCTGTTGCATGAGTAAAACTTCCTAAGCATTCTTCTTTAATGCACTTGTGCAGCATGCAAGATAGACTTTGGATGTTTGGGTTGCATCAGCCTCTTCATACATTCCTTACAAACTCCCCCTAGGATGATGGTACCAAAACACTTAGTAGACTTCAAATATCAACAATCCTCATAAGGATGATCACCATTCCTTTCTTCATGAGGTGATCAGGATCCTTTAGTCTGTCAAAATGTCTTCACATGTCAAAGAGATCATGTAGAGGAAACTGAAACATGTCTTGCCAAGTGTAGATGTCTTCAGTGCCTTGATCTCTAATGACATGCCATCTTTCTGGATTTGTGGTGCATGTCCAGGACAAGATGGGTCTTCCTGATACTAGAGGAGCTGTTTGAATTAGAGTTGATGTAGCATCCTCTGGCTTCACATCCTCATGATGTTCTGACTCATCCTGAGGTTTAAAAAAGGTTACTATCTTTTTCTACTTTGGCTTTGGTTTAAAATCCATCCTCTTCTTTCTCTTTACAAGTTGTAACTGAGAAGACTGGCTTGCAGTACTAGATTGATCTTCATTGTCTTTCTCGGTTGGGTCTTCTACTCTCAAAGGTTCAGATTGAGAGTGAGATTGACCCTACTGTGGATCAGAAGATGAAGCTTAATGAGATTCAGTAGGAGGTCCAGGTTGTGTTGTCTTTGGTTGTTCAACCTTAACCTCCACTTTAGGTGGGCTTGACTTGGAGGGGAGTGTAAGTCAATGAGCTCTCCACTCTTGATCTTCTGCTTGATCACCCTGATATGCTCATCCATAGTGGATAGAGACATGGGGCCAAGTCTCCTTCCGAAGAATCCATATAGCTTCAAGAAGCTCATCATCCTCTGCCTGTCAGCATACTTTTTCATGCTCTTTTGGATGATGGCTCTTGATTTAGAAACTTTTTCCCTTAGCTTCTTCTTAGTTGTCTTTTTGTCCTTTACTATCTGAAGTTCAAGTTGTTTTAAGTACTCAAACTCAACATAGTCATAGGACAAGGGAAGAAGTGCTTCTGCCTGATAGAGACCTGTGGCACTCAGGTAGTTGATAATCTTGATCCTATCTTCTTCATTATCTAGCTGAGGTTCTTGTTGAACCACATCCTCTAGTGCAGGACTTTCTTGAACTGGGGAGAGGGTAGGCACATGCTTGTACAATCTTTTCTTCCTTCTATCTTCTTTGATTTGTACTAAAAGCTCTGCATCTTCAGTCTCCTTCTTCTCCCTTGGCCTTTCCAGGTAAACCAGTTCATTTAGCTCTTCTAAGGGGAGAGAAATGAAAATATCTATGTCATAGTTCCTTTGTCTGCAGATAGTTTATCCTAACTGCCCTTAGCTCATTATTCTGAGTATCTAGTCTGGGGGTAGCCCTGATAGCAAACTCCATGTGTCTTGAAGACTCAGCTGAGGAACTTTCTCCCCTCAACTTCCCTTTCCTCTCTCTCCACCTCCTTAATCTCTTTAGATGTCATCTTTCTTTTCCCTTTGTCACTCACAGACCTTTATGACTCAGGGTGGATAGAGCTTTATCCTTCATTGCTTGATGCAGCTTCTATGCTCTGACCAGAGAGAGGTTGAGAAGCACCTTCACTAGTAGGTGTCTCAAAAAGGTCATTGATCTCTACAACAGTTGTTGGTGATAGGACTGGGCTCTCAAGTTCTGTCACTAGGCATTCAGTCATGGTTTCCCCTATGAAGCTAATCTTAGGGTCTGCCTCAACATCCAGTTGACTGATGACATTGCCTGATTCCCACGGTCTTTTTCTTAGGCTGAACTCTGTAGTGATCCTATCTTGGAATCTTTGAGCCAACTTGTCAGCTTGTCTTGATTGGCTTGGATTGACAAGTGGCATGTTGACTTAATCCAGACTGTCATAATAGTTCAAGGTCTGAAAATTGAAGATCTCTTGTTACCCTTGAACATTCATGATGATTAGGGCTCTCTTGTTCATTTCATACCTCCATCCAATGATGTAATTGGAGGATGATGGAGATGACATGGCCCTTTGTATCCCTTCCTTAAACAGACTCTATATCAGGAAGTCTATTGAGTCCATATCAATCTGAACTTGAGGAACTTGTTGAGTAGGCATAATTACAAGTGAGGATGGTGAGTCCTCAATGTCCATACTCCCTGAGGAACTCCCAGGTTCCGTGGCAGTAATGACTTTTTCCCCCTTTTTGGTAGCATCACCCACTTGCATAGGTGAGCTAGGAGTTAGGTCAATCACCTCCACAGGTTCTTGTGTTCTTGGTTGAGGTCCTTTTAAAGGTCTCCTAACTAGTTGTTCCATAAGATATGAAATCTCAAGTTACTGATCATTGACCCTGTTCTGTAAGGTAGTCACTTGAGATTCAAGGTGACTAACCTTGGAGACTAGATAGGTGAATGTTGTAGACAGTTGTTGCAATGAGCTCTAGCATTTTTGGGACTAGGGCTGTTTCTATCCCAGAGAAGCCAATAGTGGGCTTTTTCAGTATTTTAAAGATGTCGGGCTTCATCTATCCCAGTTTAAGAATGTTACATGTTTCTCTTATCTGTGAGCCCAGTTCACAGTTAAGAATGTACTGGACATATCTAGGAAACACGTAATATTCTAAGGAGTCCAAATTTGCAAGTAAATTAGTGTAAACAAATTGAGAATACCTAAACTTGACCCCCTGAATCATTCCATAGATGATGAAGGAGAGATCCAAAAGATTCTGGTCCCATCCACCATGCTTGTTGGATAAGTTGTGGATAACCACATGGAGCAGGAATTTCCACTAGGATAAGACCTTAGCTTTCCTGAAGGTCTTTACAGAGAAATCTCCCTCATATCCCATTTGCTCAAAGAAATGATTAACAGCTTCTTTTGGGAAGAACACCTCACATTCCTCATCATCCAGCTGAAGATGCATGTTGATGATGGCCGGAGTGATGAAGATTGTTCTTCCCTGCACTGTGGCAAACAGTGCCTTTCTCCCCATCCATAATGACCTCTTGGCAGGTCTTCCAAAATTCGAGCAGATGATCCTCATAGAGTGAAGGATCAATGGTTAGGGAGGTGAAGTAGTTGGACAAAGCTAAGAAGCGACAAACCTCTTAAAAATGAGGATCTTTCTCAGAGCTTAACATAGCAACTTGGTTGTGTTACCTGTGTAGCTGCATGCTAAAGTTCGGGTCATTTTTGTGAGTGGGGTTGGCCAGTAAGGTAGCTTAAGGATGAAGAAAGAAATTTCAGAGAGAAATTTGGGATTTTAGGTTTGGAGGAAGAAGCAGATGATAGCAAGAGAGGGAAACTGTTGGGTTTATATGTGAAAAGTATTTCAAATAAAGTTTAACGAAAGAGGATAAACTTTGAAATCTAGATGTTGGTCCCACCTCTGAAAAAGTTGTTTACTTTTGCTCAAAAAATAGTTTTTTTGGAAGTCAAAAAGCTTCCGAAGGTAAATTATCTTCGGAAGGTTTAATAAAAAAATCTTCTGAAGCTAAAATGACTTCGGAAGAGTTTCCTGAGAGTTTTGAAAATTTTGCTTTCGAAGAGAAATTAATACTTAAAAGCTTTGTACACAAAAGAAAAAGGCTTCCGAGAGTTAATTTTGCTTCGGAAGGAAAAGGTCCTTGAAAACATATAAGTGTTTGAGACAAGCATTTAAGCTTCGGAAGATATTTTAGAAATCTCTTCCGAAGGTAAAATTTCTTCGACGGTTATTTGTTTTGAAGGCATGATTTTCTTTCGAAGGTAACAACATATCTTCCGAAGGATCAGAAATTTTGAAAAATCTAAGGAAAGTCTTCAAAAAGATTTTCATTCAAAGAAAACAAGAGCTTATGAAAGTGATAAATTTAGACAACCTAGGACACACATATTTTAAGAAATAATAAGAATTAGTTTTAAGAAAAAGCTACTCAAGGTTAATCATCCCAATAGCTGATATTAGATATTTAAATCTCTGTTCACCAAAATCCATTGTAAACAGATAAGAATATTGTTCATCTGTGTGAACCTTAACTAGTTTAATTAACCCTTTTTCATAATTATCTCTTATTAAATGATACCTGATATTGATGTGTTTGGTCCTTGAGTGTTGCACAGGATTCTTTGTGATTGAGATAGCACTATTGTTGTCTATGTGAATGGGAGTTTTCTTGAAGTTTAACCCATAGTCCAACATCTAATTCTAAATCCAAAGCACTTGGGCACAACAGCTTGCAACAACAATGTATTCAGCTTCAGCAGTTGATCCAGAGACATAGGATTGTTTCTTGCATTGCCATGAGACAACCCTTCTACCAAGAAACTGACATCCCCCAGATGTAGACTTTGCAGTCATATTGCAACCACCATAATCACTATATGTATAAGCATACAGATTGAAGTCAGAATTCTTAGGATACCACAGACTAGGTGTTGAAGCACCTTTGAGGTATCTTAGAATTCTCTTGATAGTGATAAGGTGAGATATCTTAGGTTTGGCTTGGTATCTTGCACAAATACATGTAGCAAACATGATATCAGGCCTGCTAGCTGTAAGATACATAAGAGACCTAATCATAGCCCTATAAAGGTGTTCATCCACACACTCCCCCTCAAGATCTGGTCCAAGGGAGTGGTTTCTTGATATGGGGGTCTTTGCAATCTTACAATCAGTCATGTTGAACCTCTTGAGTATGTCCTAAACATACTTTAACTGACTAGTGAAGATGCCATCTTCAAATTGCTTCACTTGAATTACCAGAAAGAAATTAAGTTCCCCCATGATACTCATTTCAAATCTATCCTTCATCAGCTTCTCAAAGTCTTTGCAGAGCTTTGGATTAGTTGAACCAAAGATGATGTCATCTACATACACTTCAACTAGCAGTATGCCATTTCCATGTCCTTTGATGAAGAGATTTCCATCTATGGTACCTCTCATGTATCCATGTTTGCAAAGATACTCAGATAGTGTCTCATACCACTTCCTGGGTGGCTGATACAGCCCATAAAGAGCTTTGTCAAGCTTTTTGACATAATCAGGATGATCAGGATCTACAAAACCAGGTGGTTGTTTGACATACACCTCTTCATCAATCACTCCATAAAGAAAAGCACACTTTACATCAAGTTAAAAGACCTTGAAGTTCTTGGATGCAGCAAATGCTAGGAATATCCTAACAGCTTCCAGTCTTGCCACAGGAGCAAAGACATCAGTGTAATCAATCCCTTTTTCTTGTGTGTATCCTTGAACAACTAGTCTAGCTTTGTTCTTGATGATATTGCCTCTATCATCCTTCTTGTTACTAAACACCCATTTGGTACCAATAGTAGTCTTCCCATAAGGAAGAGGACAAAGGTTCCAAACTTTCTGCCTTTTGAATTAAAGCAGCTCCTGTTGCATAGCTTCAACCCAACTTCCATCCTTTAGAGCCTCATCAACTTTCTTTGGCTCTATCTGGGACAAGAAACAAGAGTGAAGACAAACATTTGCTACATAGGTTTGTCCTCTTGTTCTTACCCCTGTGACAACATCTCCAATGATGCTTATGGTACGGTGAGACTTGTGGATCCGTAGCTGAGGGATCACAGCAAGTTGTTGAGAGAGATCTAAAT
>BJCM01213442.1:0-11169 GCA_018326385.1 Flaveria bidentis
TACGTGCTTGTGTGATTGACATCGGGAATAACTGGGAAATTCACCTGCCATTGGTGGAGTTTTCTTATAACAACAGTTATCATACTAGCATACATGCAGCACCTTTTAAGGCGCTGTATGGGAGAAAAGTGTAGATCACCGGTTTGCTGGGCGGAAATTGGTGATAGTCAGCTAACAGGTCCCGAGTTAATTCATGAGACAACCGAGAAGATTGTGCAGATACGAAACCGTATGGCTGCAGCGCGGGACAGACAAAAGAGTTATGCTGATAAGAGACGGAAACCTTTAGAGTTTCAGGTTGGTGATAAGGTTTTGTTGAAAGTCTCACCATGGAAAGGCGTAGTTCGATTTGGTAAGCGAGGGAAGCTAAATCCGAGGCACGTTGGACCATTTGAAATAGTGGAAAGAATAGGCCCAGTGGCCTATCGACTAGCCCTACCTGATTCGCTAAGTGGAATCCATGAAGTATTTCACGTGTCAAACCTAAAGAAGTGCATAACTGATGAAACAATGGTCGTACCACTAGAAGAAATTAAAGTGGATGAACAATTGCATTTTATCGAAGAACCAGTCGAGGTGATGGACCGTGAGGTGAAAACACTTAAGCAAAGCAAGATACCCATTGTCAAAATCCATTGGAATTCGTGACGTGGACCAGAATTCACATGGGAACGAGAAGATCAAATGAAGCTTAAGTACCCTCAACTATTCGAAAAGACGATGCCAGCAGACGAAGGTATTGTAATTAGTTATCTTGTAATTAGTTATCTGATTCGGATGATATATAAAATTTCTTTCAAAGGTAATTTTCTTGTAATTAGTTATTTGATTTGAATACATAATATTCTTCCGAAGACAATGTTAATGTTATTCGAAAGAAAATATGTTTAAAATTTCCAAAATTCTAAGGAATATCGTTGGAAAATTTTTCTTCCAAAGTAAACTGGACATATGTAGGTGATAATTTTGACAACTCAGAACACACATGTTTTCATAATAATCTTGAATTAAGTTTTATGAAAATCTACTCAAAGTTAATAATCCCAATAGCTAATACAAGATTTTTAAACATTTTTTCATCAAAAGCCTTTATGAACAGATCAGCATATAGTTCATTTGTGTTAACTTTGACTAGTTTTATCAATCTCTTTTCAAAATTATCACTAATTAAGTGATACCTGATGTTGATGTGTTTTGTCCTTGAGTGTTGCACAAGATTCTCTATGATAGAAATAACACTATTGTTTTTTATATGGATTGGAGTCTCCTTTAAGATGAATCCAAAGTCTAACATTTGATTCTAATTCCAAAGCACTTGAGCACAGCAGCTTGCAGCTGCAATATATTCGACTTTAGTAGTTGATGTAGACAAACATGATCATTTCTTGTATTGCCATAAGACTATCCTTCCACCAAAGAATTGTCATCCCCTAGATATAGACTTTGTAGTCATGTTTCAGCTACCATAGTCACTATCTGTATAGGCATACATATTAAAGTAATAATTCTTTGGATACCAAAGGTCTAGTTTAGGTGCACATAAGATATTTATGAATTTTGTAGATAGCAACTAGATGTGACATCTTGGGGTTACCTGATATCTTGCACATATGCATGCAGCAAACATGATATGAGGCCTGCTAGTTATGACATACATAAGAGACCCAATAATAGCTATATAGATATGTTTATCTATACACTTCCTTTTAAGATCATGTGTAAGGGAGTGGTTTCTACCTATGGGTGTCTTTACAATCTTACATTCAGTCATGTTGACTCTTGTAAGTATGTCTTGCTCATACTCATACTTTGACTAACTTATGAAGTTGCCATTGTTAACCTTCTTCACTTGAATTCCTAGAAAAAAATAAGTTCCCTAGCTACTCATTTCAAATCTATTCTTTATAAGTTTCTCAAAATTTTTACTAAGCTTTGGAGTGGTTGACCGACAAATAATATCATCTACATAAACTTGAACAAGAATCAAGTCATTTCTTGTTCATTTGATGAAGAGTGTTCCATCTATAGTACATATCTTGTATCAATGGTGACAGAGATATTGATATAGTTTCTTATACCACTTCCTTGGACCTTGGTATAACCTATAAAGAAATTTATCAAGCTTGTAGACATAATCAGGATGATTTGGATATTCAAAGCCAGGTGGTTGTTTGACATACACCTCCTCATCTATCACCTCATATAGAAAATCATACTTTACATCAAGTTGATAGATCTTGAAATCCTAGGATGTAGCAAAAGCAAGAAATATTCTAACAGCTTCAAGTCTTGTCACTAGATCAAAATATTTGTGTAGTGCAACTAGTTCTTGTGTGTACCCTTGAAAAACTTGTCTAGCCTTGTTCTTGATGACAAGTCCTTTATCATCCTTTTTATTCCTAAAAACCCATTTGGTTACTACAGTAGTTTTCCCTTAAGGAAGAAGACATAGGTTCCAAACCTTTTGTCTTTTGAATTGAAACAACTCCTCCTGCATTTCTCAATACAACTTCCATCCTTTAAAGCCTAATCAAATTTCTTTGGCTTTATCTGAGATAAAAAACAAGAGTATAGACAAACATTTTTTTCATGGGTTTGTCTCGTTGTTCTCACCCCTATGTCAACTTTTCCAATGTTGTTTGTGATGTGATGTGATGTGACTTGTAAACCTGAGTTAAGGGGTCACAATAAGTTGATTAGACAAATTTAAATTTGTGAAGTTTAGATCTGGAAATGAAGTGTCACCTACCACATCAACACACTCATCAAGAGAAGCTTGATCCAATTACTATGTGACATAATTGATGTTATCTTCCATGGAGTGGTTATTAGCAAAAAGAAATTCTTGATCACTATCACCACCATCATTTTCCCCTACATTTGAAACTCCTTCATTTGACTATTATGCATCTGAGCTGGAATTTGTAGGCACCATAGATGTATCAATTGGATTTGTCATGGTTGTGTAGATAGGAACTCTATCTGCAGGATTAGTTACCCCTGGAGCTGAAGTAGTATTCTTGCTTGGCCTTCTCAGCTCAAATCTTGGGTTAGGATCTCTTGTTGTTAAGTTACATGTAGATCCTAAAACATTCCCACAAGATTTGTTAAAACAATTGGTAAGTAAATCAAGATCAAGTAGTCAATTAGGACCGGAACCTTTCAGACTAGGAGTGTGCTCATTGAAGGTCACATTGGCTAACTCTTCAACTACTATAGTTCTGAGATTATATATTCAATAAGCCTTATCTTTGGAAGAGTATCCAATAAAGTGTCCATTATCTAATTTCTCAACAAATTTGGCTACTTGATCTTTGGTATTATAAATAGTGCAAAGACATCCAAATGTTCTGAGGAAACCGATGAAATGTCTCATTTTCTGACACAGCTCATAAGGAGTCTTATCATGAGTCTTAACTACTAAAACTCTGTTTTGCACATAGCAAACAATGTTGACTGCCTCTACCTAGAAGGTTATTGGCTGTTTAGAGTCAGACAACATGGTTCTTGTAGTTTAAATACGTGTCCTGTTTCTAATCTTAATATCACCATTTTGCTGAGGAGACATGAGAGCATTATATTGTCTTGTAATACCTTTTTCATCACAAAATTCATCAAGGATTTGGTTCTTGAATTCAGTACCTTGATCACATCTTATGATCGTGACCTTGTGATCATATTGATTCTAAATATTTAGAATAAAGTTCTTCAAGATCTTTGGAGTCTCATCCTTAGTTCTAAAGGAAGAAGACCCAAGTGAATCTATTAAATCATCTATGATCACAAAACAATATGAGGTCCTTTCTAGACTTATTACACTGGTGGGGTCAAACAGATCCATGTGTAATAAGTGTAGGGGAGTAGTTATGGAGTTCTTTTCCTTTGGCCTGTAAGACACCTTGTGATGCTTACTTTTCAAGCATGAAACATAGTGATCATAACTTGTAAACTCTTTCTTTGGCATTCCAGTTACCAAATCATTCTTAATTAGGGTTCTTAAAGTTTACATGTCGTGTGCTTTTATGCAAAAGGAAATACTCGTCACTATTTGTATTAGTTAGAAAGCAAGAAACTCCTCTTGAGGGAGATTTTACCTACAAATCCATCTTGTACATGTTCCCTTTCTTGGGGGCTCTAAGCAGGATATGATGTTAACCATTCATGGCTTGAGAACAATGCACTCATGCTCAGTGAAGAGCATGTTATGTCTCTGATCACAAAAATGGGGTACACTTAGTAAATTGCACCCAAGCTTTTTAACAAAGTTTACATTTTCAATGGTGAGCTTACCATTTGTGACCCTCCGCCTTCAACAACAATCTTACATTTGGAGAATACACACTTACTAGATCAAATAGGGAACCATGAAAAGAAACAATGAACACAAGATAAAAACACTTGGAACACAAATATTGGTTTTTTAAGAAGATATATATTGCTCTCAAGTGTTTTACAATTGTTACAAGGGGTAGTCCTAATCTTAGTTACACGATATACTTTATACTACATCGTATAGCCAGCCACACTTTGAAGGCCATTTGGACACTAATCTAGAAACCAAAATTAATGTAAAGTCAAAAGGCAGATTGAGTTTTGACATGTGACTATGACATGACATACCTCACATGCTATTATATTAAAAAGGATAAAAGTACAAGTGTGCAAAGTTACAGACAAAGACACCATACTGAACAGTTGACAAAAGTAAAAGGTAATCACCAACTTATATAAGTTGGTGAATCTTCAGAGTTGAAGCGAAGAATAGGTCTACTTTTGTCAAAAGTAAGTCAGATAGGCATGTATTCTCTATCTTCAAAAGAAATTAGTCTTTAGGCTTTAGAAGACTTTATCTTTAGGCTTCAGTAGACTTTACTTTTGGCTTCTGAAGATTTTTGTCTTTGCCTTTAGAAGATTTAACACTTATTATTTTTGTGTGTGGTCAAAACTTCCAAAGTAACTTCCCCATATTTTAGAAGCATGTTGAATGATCTTTGGTTAGCATTAACCTCTAAGATAAACTTAGGTAGAGATGGCATGGTGTTGAAGATGTGGGTGTGTGGTGATGGTGGTTGCGAGGAGTGGTAGTAGATTGGTGGATTGTTGGTGGTGGTGCACATAGGTGTATGTGATGGTGGTGTCATGGAGTGGTGGTGGATATTGGTGTATGTGTGGTTTCGCTAAGGTTAGTGGAGATGGGTGTGTGCGGTGGTGGAGGTGGGTTTGTGTGGTGATGGTGGTGAAGTTAGAGGTATATGGTGGTGGTGGAGATAGGGTGTATGGTGGTGGTGGCGAGGAGTGGTGGTGATGGACCAAATGTGGGTGGTGGTGCGGTGGTTGAAATGGTAAGAAGAAGCGTGGGTGGGTGTTGGAGAAGAACAAGAAGTATGGCGTGAGGGTCGGGAGAGGAAGAAGGGTAAAATGGTCAATTTACATGTATTTAACGTCAAAGTTAATGAGTATTTGACCAAAGAAGAAGGTTTAGTATATATAGTTTGCTTTGTTTATTTTGTTTAGTATCGTGAAATTGTGTGAGTAATTCACTTGTAATCTTTATCATAGAACAATACAATTGGAAATTATTTATGTGTTGCTTGTTTCTACTTGATTTCTTACATATTCTAGTCCTAATCTTGTTACCGTGAGTGATTTCATTTCACATATTCCTCACGAGATCAATATACAACGAAATCATGATCTTTATAGTAACTACTTTTGTGTGACTATATAGAAATACATCTTTCAAGACCATAAAACTAATATTAAATTGAATTCATATTGAGATTAATATGTTCACATATATTCATTAAAATCTTTCCAAAAGATAAAGAGAATTCTTTATAGGAGATTTATGTAGGCCTAATGAATAATTGATTAGTCATGAGAACATGCTACACATAATAGTTGTGTATCAATGTGATTGAATTCCTGTGGTGAATCAAAAGTATAAATTAAAGTGCCTAATCACCCTTAATATTAAAACGTAAGAAGGGTGTCAAATGCATAGGAAATCATAGAAAAGTGCTAGTAATGACTTACCTAAGAATATTGAACATTGAAAAGTAACTTGATTGATAAATTTAAATGAGAAATAATTAAGTGTTGGAGTTGTACAATATAGTCTATATTATCAAAATAGTCAAAGTCAACAAAAGTCAACATCTTAGTCAAAGTCAATGCAAAAGTCAAACTCGACACATTTGTGTAACACCCGGTTATTTTTTTTAAATACAAGAAAGAAGAATAAAGTGAAGAAAAAGAAGGAAAAGAAATAAAACCCAAGTCTAGGGTAAAAAGTGTCCAAAAGGACAAAATGTTTGAAAAGTGGGCGTAAAAAGTGGTATGGCAGCCCATATGTCACACATATCACCAATTCTCGGATATTTTAGAGAGAGAAGGGAATAGAGCAGAAAACTCTCGGTTTTGAAGAAAGAACAAGAAAGAATTCGAATTCAAGGTAAGAATTCATGGTTTTATGATGTTCTTGACTGGTTATATCCTCGGGTTTATGCTTATGTGTGTTTGTATGTGTTCGGTGATGTTTTAGTGGTTTTCTAGGTGGTTGAATTCAATTTGCAAACGAGTTTGGAAGAAGCCATACTTAAGAGCTGCAAAGGTGAGTTCTAGAACCCCTCTTTTTACACGTTTTAACTGATTTTAGGGCTGGAAATACATGAATGTACGATTTCATTAAACTGGGTTTCAGACCCGTATGCTTGATTGTGTGTATGTTGATGTTATGATGTGTGACTATGTTCATGCTTGATGATGTATGATGGTGTTTCTAAGGCTTAGAAGGTAAAACTTAAGCTTAGAACATGATGGATGGTAATTGAGAACTGAAATATGATGTTTTAGGCTCATAAGTTAAGTTTTAGAATCTGCCTAAGTGTTGGAAGGTCAGTGCGGATGACTAGGAACAAATGCGGATGAAGTAAGACAAATGTGGATGAACAGGAACAAATGCGGATGAAGTAAGACAAATGTGGATAAACTATGACAAATGCGGATGAACTATACCAAATGCGGATGAGTAATACCAAATGCGGAAGAGTAATACCAAATGCGGATGAGTAATACCATATGCGAATGAGTAATACCAAATGCGAATGAGTAATACCAAATACGGATGAGTAATACCAAATGCGGATAACAAATGCGGATGGAGTATGGGAAATGCGGATGAATAAACACCAATGCGGATGAACACGTAGACTTTTTGGAGAAAAGTGTAGTTTAGGCTTTGACTTGGGAGGTTCTCGGGGCTATGTAAGTTGACTGTTTGAGGTCATAAATGTTATGATGTATGATTGATGTTTATGCATGATGCTATGTGCGATTTATGTTATGTATGTATGATGCCCTATATGATGTTGTGGTATGTGTATGTTTATATTCCTGTTATGTCTGTTTATATTCCCATGGATTTACGTTGAATGTTAATGAACGAATTGAATGTATTATATAACGTAAAGTGGAAGATAATGAAAAGAGGAACAAAATGAAGAATGCATGAATTAATGAATGAACGAATGTAAGAAGTCTTGCAAGCAAATGTATGGAGGTTCACACTCAATGTGGAGTGTTAGCTAAACCGTGTGTGGGTTAGCTAGCCCATGAGGATGCACATTGGGGCTTAATTCGTATGATTAAGCAAATGTATGGAGGTTCACACCCAATGAGGGGTTGTCAGCTCAACTATGTGCGGGTTATATACCCCATGAAGATGCACACAAGGGTTCAGTCTTTATGATTGACCAAACGTATGGGTCTTTGTTGCTTAACCCTAGACAAATTGCTTGGTGCTCTAGAGGGGGGTTAAGCACTTGACAGGACCAAGATGAAAACGAGAAGATAATAAAAGTATGAAATGAACGACGATGAAGATAATAAATATTATCTATGTGTACATACGATGTGTGATCACATTTTTAAACCTGTTACGTTTTGAAATAACGGTTTTGAGTGAAATATAAAGTATGTTTTATTTTAAAACTAGAACTCACTCAGCAACGCTGATTTTTTATGCATTTTCCAATTGGCTAGTGAACATTGCTGAGGATGGCACGGGGCAGCTACTTGGCTCTTTTTGGATGGCACCCATTTTTATAATGCTTTTTTGATATAATGCAACAAGTATTTTGTAACCTGATGATGATGTATTATTTTGCAAAAGCCTTTATAATGAAATGAAATGTCGTTTTAAATGTTCCCGTTGCAATGGTTATTTAAGATAAATGTAAATATATGTTTTATGTGCAATGAACGACCAGCTTTAAGCGTCCTGGGAATGGGGCCTTACAAGTTAGTATCAGAGCCAAATTTTAAGTGAAATGGGTAAAATTTCAAAATAAACCTTAACTTAAATTGAGAATGGGACGAAAAGGGAAGGGATGCCAATCTGAGTAGCTGCGTGCCATCAGGTATTTTCGTAATATTAACCGGTATTTCGTGTGCATGTTATGTGGGTATGTGTTGTTTGTTGATTTAAATACTGATGTAGTTAGGATAGGTAATGCATGGGGTATGAAGAGTAAAGTAAGTGGCTAATCACAACTTGCCACTATAATTAGGGACTCACTATACTTGACATAAACTGAGTTGTTCCCTTGAATGACCGTGTTGGTGTTTAAATCTTTTAGTGTGAGTTAGAGGATGGCCGATGGTAGATCATCAAAAGCTTCATGTGGTGGTGGTGGTGGACATGGTGGTGAACCACAGGTCATGAGAGGAAGACCTAGAGTTGAAAAGGTGGTTCATGAAGAACCAGAGACCCCTCACCCGGAGGGCGGAGATGAGAGTGCTAATCTGAGACCCTCAGTAAAAGAGGCGGTTGTGGAAGAAGTTCATTAGGTCATGTAGACAATCTTACCATCTGTGGTGACTGAAGTTATCAAGGCTATGAGGAAAGGTGAAAGGAAGGAGAGAAACAGACCTACGGGTGAAGGAAGACAGCCCGAGATTGAGATGGTTATGTCTGATGACGAGGAGGAGGAAGAAGAAGAGCATGCACCGGAGGCGGGACGAGGATGTAACTATGGGGCATTTCAAAGGTGTAAGCCCCTTACTTTTGATGGTAACGACACTGCTGCTACTGCTCACCGATGTGTGAGAGAAATGGAAGTTGTTTTGAATATCAGCAAGTGTCGAGATGACCAGAAGGTGAAGTTTGCTGCCCACTCGTTTATGGACTCGGCTCTGTGTTGGTGGGAAAATATTATCCAAGCTGAGGGTAGTTAGGCTATTAGGAGGATGAGATGGTCTGAGCTAAAAAAGATGGTGATTGAGGAGTTCTGTCCTCATAGGGAACTGGATAAGGTAGAAAGGGAGTTCCTGCACCTAGAGGCAGGAACGATGACACATCAGTAGTACACTACCAAATTCAATGAGATGGCACGTCTGGTGCCGGACCAAGTGACACCCATGTCACAAAAAATCAAGCGGTATGTTCAGGGCTTGCCGACGGATATCCGTAGGCACATGATCGCTGCCAAACCGAGCACGTTTAGGTCGACAGTTAATCTGGCGGGAAGATTGTAAGACGAGCGAGAGGTGGTGGTGGCTGAAGTGAACAAGAAGGGTAGTGGTAATCGAAACTGGAATGGTAAGAGGTTTGGCCGGGGTGATGCTTCGACGGGTAACAAGAAGACACGGGTGGAAGATCGCCGTGTAGTCACACCGGGTACGGGACGGAAGAAGTGTGGAAAATGTTGGAAGAAGCACAGTGGCGAGTGTAGACGGTGGTTAAACGTCTGTTTCAAGTGCGGGAAGCCGGGTCATATGGCCAGGGATTGCAGGGTTGTGAGGTGTTTTAATTGTGGGGAAAGTGGCCATATGAGTAAAGACTGCAAAAAGCCAAAGGCTGAGGGTTCCGAGGTGAAGAAGACGGGGAGTGAAGGACCAAAGAGGAGCGCCAGGGCACTCACTATGACACAGGAGGAAGCTAGAACGGACCCTGATGTCGTGTCAGGTATGTTTCTATTAAACCAAACTTTAGCTTTTGTGTTATATGATTCTGGTGCGAGTAAAAGTTTTATTTCTGCTGCTTTCTATGCTAAGCTGCCTATTATTAGTAAACGTGTTGATGTGCCCTTTGATGTAGAAACTGCCATAGGTAAGTCTACCAGGATTTCTCAGATGATAAGAGATTGTGATTTGGAGCTAGAAGGTCATAAATTTCCCGTGAGACCGTTTGTGATGACCTTAGGTGGTTTTGATTTGGTTCTTGGGATGGATCGGTTAGCGGACTTCGAGGCGAACATTGTGTGTCGCAAGAAGATGATTTGTCTAGCAGCGCCCGACGGGAGTTCGGTGATGACTTATGGGGATCGGGTCACGACGATCCCGAAAGTAATTTCACTGACGGTGGTGGGAAAGTGCATGAGGCGTGGATGTAGTGCCTACTTGGCCGATGTAATGATGTGGATACGCAAACACCACAATTGTCCGATGTTTCGGTTATGTGTGACTTTCCCGATGTGTTTCCCGAAGACTTACCAGGAGTGCCACCCGATCGTGAGACCGAATTCCAGATCGATTTGATACCAGCTGCTCAACCTCTTGCCAAGGCGCTGTATCAATTGGCTCCGACTGAGATGAAAGAGTTGATGGAGCAATTTCAAGAGCTTCTTGATAAGGGATTCATTAGACCAAGTATCTCTTCTTGGAGTTCCCCGATCCTGTTCGTGAAAAAGAAAGACGGTAGTATGAGGATGTGTATTGACTACCGTGAGCTGAACAAGTTGACGATAAAGAACCGATACCCCTTACCGAGGATTGATGGTTTGTTTGATCAGTTCCAAGGTGCTAGTTGGTTCTCAAGAATAGATCTTCGATCAGGCTACCACCAGCTGAAGGAGAAAGAGCAGGATGTTCCTAAAACAGCTTTTCGCACGCATTATGGTCACTAGGAGTTCCTTGTTATGTCATTTGGTTTGACCAACGCGCCAGCTCCTTTTATGGATCTAATGAATAAAGTGTGTCGGCCAATGTTGGATAAATCAGTGATTGTGATTATTGATGATATTTTGATTTATTCGAAGAGCGAGATTGAGCATGCCGGTCAAATTCGAGAAGTTTTGGAGACGTTGAGAAAGGATAAGTTGTAAGCTAAATTCTCCAAGTGCGCGTTCTGGTTGCGCGAGGTACAATTCTTGGGTCATGTGGTGAATC
>BJCM01213460.1:0-16874 GCA_018326385.1 Flaveria bidentis
TGCTAACTCGTAACCATGGACATGAATTGCTACTTGTAACCCTTTTATATATATACATATATGCGTGTGTTTAAACCATGGGAACTCACCAACTTTATAGTTGACCCTTTATTTTTAACATATTTCAGGTTTGATGCTTGAAGATCTTCTTGTGCTCATATAGGACTTGGACCTAGAATAATTGAAAGTCTTATGTTGTTATGTATATCTTGTTTGTGTAGTATTAATTTAATTGTCTTGTAATGTTCAATAAAAATAATATTTAATATTATTATAACTTATTTGTTCCATGTGCTATGAACAATCGTCTCCCATTCGTCCGCCCCGATGATTCCGCCGTCAGTCGGGGTGTGACACCTAAGGCTGTGGCTGACTACTCAGATGAAGATATAAAGAGAGTAGAGATTGATCAAAAGGCCATGACAGCCCTTTAGACTGCTCTTCTAAACTCTGTATACAGAGATTTCAAGAAATGCAAAACAACTAAGCAGTTGTGGGATGTATTGAAACTAATGTATGAGGGTTCCTCTGAAGCTAAGGAGAACAAGAAGGATCACCCGAAGCAGCAGTTTGAAAATTTCACCTTTAAAACAGGTAAGACCATGACTCAACAATACTTTAGGTATGTTGAGATTGTGGATACCCTAGTGGATGGTGGAGTAGCTCTTGAGAACAGAAATATTGTAAGGAAGTTTATGTCCTCTCTTCCTAGGCAATAGACACACTACTGTGTTGTTATCAAGAGAACTGAAAACCTGAAGACTCTCACCTTGAAAGAGTTGTATAGGATTCTTAGTGGATACGAGATGGAGATGAACATGCAAGGTTCATCTGGCAACTCCAACAATCAAATGGGTTCAACCCTTCATGTGGTTGAAAGGGATAACATAGAACCCCAACATCATCTCATATGCTACCCTGACAACTCACCAAAGGGTCCTTTCATCATCTTCCCTGAGACACCAAGGGAGAACTACACTCTAGGAAGCCCATTCAAAGAGACAAGTTCTTCTCAAACCTTTGTGTCTTCTGATGAAAGTTGTGACAGCTTTTTTTTCACCCTTAAAGACCTGGACTATATCCATCCAGATGATCTGGAATATATGTGGATAGTCCAAAAAATGGTTCTTCTCACTCACAAAGCCAAGAAGTTCTACAAGCGGATAGGAAGGAAGTTTCCCAGCAATACAACCAGTGGAAAGTTTGGACTAGATAAGAGCAAAGTCAAATGTTACAACTGTAACTTGATGGGCCACTTTGCCAGGGAATGCAAGGCACCAATAACAAACTGTGACCAAGCACAGTCCAGACCAAACTACACTAATAAAGCCACCCAGAATGAGAAGCCAAAGCAGTAAGCTGTAGTTGGTATTTAAGAATGAGGCTTTGACTGGAGCTTTCAGGTGGAAGATGCATCTCCAAACCAAGCATTGATGGGTGACCATGATGAAGCCAAGGTATTGGAACATCTTTGTACTCCTGAATGTATTGCTAAAGTCAACAAATACATGTCCTACAACTTAGAAATGAGATCTGATCTTGAGTCCTTAAGCATCTTAAAAGCTAATTTTAGAAAGGTTGAAAATGACTATAAGCTAAAGATAGAGGACTTAGAGAAAACCATTTTAGTTCTAAAACATGAGCACACTAATTATAGGACTCAGATCAAGGATCTCATAACTAAGTTGACTAAATCAAGGCTGCGTTTGTGATCAGCAAAGCATGGCAGAAAAATGTGTTCTTAAAGAAGAGACCTTAAAGAATATGATATCCTCATCCCTGCATGCCAAGGTATGTTATCAAAATAAGCAAGGACTGGGATCTAATAAGATAGCTCCTCCATACACAACCTTATCTGTAAGATCACCTAGGTGTGGAACTTGTGAAGATGAGCTTCCTCTCATAGACCCCTTGAGTGAAGAGGATGAAAAAGTGATAGTGAAGAATTCCTTTGAGAACAGTGAAGAGGAGGATTCTAAGAAGGGTCACTATCCTTCTAAGGAGAGAAGGAAGACTGTGATGACCAAGACTATGAGGAAGAACTTGATCAAAAAGAGCAAGAGAAAAACTAGAAAGGCTCAAGAGATCAAGGCCACTTTTGACTCTAAGCAGAAACAAGTTTTTAACTCTACAGGGTTTGAAGTGGTTAAGACTGAAGACATCAACCTAAACTCCTCTACCAAGAGTTCTGCTTCATGTTCAAAACATCTCAGCATCAAGAAGAAAGCTGATTTATTCTGTACCACTGCTACACAGTCTGGACCATCCAACTCCAAGAACAGTTCTCAACCCAAAAGGACTGTCCCAACATCTGCAAAGGTGAAGGTGGAGAAGTGATGTGATCAAAGTCATCCTTGTTCTCAGAAGACGGCTCTTTGGAAGAAAAAGGTGGAATGTGTTATGTGTGAAAGTACTTCTTATCTTGCTAAGGATTGTCCATACAATACAAGAGGTACTCTTCATATAACCAAGAAAGAGACTTCCAAGAGCTCCAAGAAGATTTCATCTTCGAAAGGAAAATCTATTTCCTTTGGAAGCTCCAAAATAAAGAAGAAGGAAAGTGGAAAATTGCCTTCGGAAGAAAATTTGGTCTCGGAAGAAAGGAATACTTTCGAAGCACTGAAGTCTGCTGCAATGTTTGCAGGATCTTCCGAAGGTCTAGTCATCAAAACTTCTAAAGTCTCAAAAGCTTCTGAAGTGTTGAAGGTCAAGTCCAAACTTCCAAAGGTGGTGTGGAAGTCAAAGAAAGACCAAGTGACTGAATGTTCTCAATCAACAACAGCACAAGATCCTCAAAGCACAATTGTAGGATCTATTATTGTTTCATTACCTTCTACTTCTTTTGATAAGCCCAAGACCAATAAGGCTTGGGCTTCCAAATGTAACTAATCATTTTCTTTGTGTAGGAACAACTCAAGACAAACAAGAATTTCTGGATCATTGATAGTGGTTATTCAAGGCACATGACATGCAATATGTCACTACTCCAGAACTTTGAAAGAATTGATGGAGGGCTAGTTGCTTTTGGAGGAGATGAAGGTGGTTACATTTCTGGAAAGGGCAAGGTCATAAATGGTAAGCTTAGCATTGAGAAGGTAAACTTTGTCAAGGAGCTTGGGTATAATCTTTTGAGTGTATCCCAATTTTGTGATCAGAGTCATAACATGCTCTTTACTAAGCATGAGTGCATTGTTCTCAAGCCCAGGGTGGTCATTCCTTATGCGCATATCTTGCTTAGAGCCCCCAGGAAAGGGAACATGTACAAGATGGATTTGCAAGAGACATCTTCTTCTGAAGAAGTTTCATATTTTCTGTCTAAAGCTAATAGTGATGAGTCTTTCCTATGCCATAAAAGAATATGCCATGTAAACTTTAAAAACATGAATAAACTTATTAAGAATGATTTGATAACTGAAATGCCAAAGAAAGAGTTTACAAGTTCAATGTATAGCATGCTTGAAAGGGAAGCAACATAAGGTATCTCATAAGCCTAAGGAAAGAAACTCCATCACTACACCCCTACACTTTTTACATATGGATCTATTTGGCCCCACCAGTGTAATGAGTCAAGGAAGGACCTCTTATTGTTTAGTGATCACAGATGACTTTACAAGATTCACTTGGGTCTTTCTCCTTAAAACTAAGGATGAGACCCATGAGATTCTGAAAAAGTTCATCTTAAAGATTGAGAATCAATGTGATCACAAGGTCAAAACCATAAGATGTGATAAGGAAACTGAATTCAAGAACCAAATCCTTGATATATTTTGTGATGAAAAGGTTATTACAAGACAATATAGTGCTCCTAGGACTCCTCAGCAAAATGATATTGCTGAGAGGAGAAACAGGACACTGATTGAAGCTGCAAAAACCATGTTATCTGTCTCTAAGCTGCCTATCACTTTCTGGGCAGAGGCAGTCAACACTGCTTGCTATGTGCAAAATAGAGTTTTAGTGGTTAAGACTCATGGCAATATTCCTTATGAACTTTGACACAAGAGGAAACCTTTCATTGGTTTTCTCAGGTCATTTGGATGGCCTTACACCATCTTGAATACCAAAGATCAAATTGCCAAATTTGTTAAGAAATCAGATAATGGACATTTCATTGGATACACTTCTCAAGTTAAGGCTTATAGAGTATACAATCTCAGAACTAGAATTGTTGAGGAGTCAGCCAATGTGACTTTCAATGAACACACACCTTGTGTGGCTAGTTCTGGTCCTGATTGGCTATTTGATCTTGATATAATTACCAACTGTTTTACCAAATCTTGTGAGAATGTTTCAGGATCTACAGATATCTTACCTATAGGTGATCCTGACCCAAGATTTAAGCTAAGAAGACCTTCAAGTTACACATCTTTAGCTCCAATAGTAACTACTTCTACAAATGAGGCTTCTATCAGCACAACAATGACAAATTCAGCTGATACATCTGAGATGCCTTCAAATTCTAGCTCAGAGGCTTAACAACCAGGTAAAGACACTTCAAATGTAGAAGAAAATGGTGGTGGTGGTGACATTGATCAAGAATTTTTTGATGCTGATAACCACTCCATAAATGAAAACATCAATGATGTTACACACTCATTGGATCAAGTTTCACTTGATAAGTGTGCTGATGTGGTGGGAGAAGCATCAATGTCACATCTAAAATTTTCTAATTTTAATCTCTCTCAGCAACTTGCTATGATCCTTCAACTAAGGATCCACAAGTCTCACCCCACCACAAACATCATTGGAGATGTTGACACATGGGTAAGAACAAGAGGACAAACCCTTGAAGCAAATGTTTGTCTTCACTCTTGTTTCTTGTCCAAGATAGAGCCAAAGAAAATTGATGAGGCTCTGAAGGATGGAAGTTGGGTTGAAGCCATGCAAAAGGAGTTGCTTCAGTTCAAAAGGCAGAAAGTTTGGAACCTTTATCCTCTTCCTCATGGGAAGACTACTATAGGAACTAAATGGGTGTTTAGGAATAAGAAAGATGATAAAGGCATTGTCATAAAAAATAAAGCTAGACTAGTTGTTCAAGGGTATACATAAGAAAAAGGAATTGACCACACTGATGTCTTTGCTCCTGTACCAAGACTAGAAGCTGTTAGGATATTCTTTGCATTTGTTGCATCCAAGAATTTCAAGGTCCATCAACTTGATGTCAAGTGTGCTTTTCTATATAGGATGATTGATGAAGAGGTGTATGTCAAACAACCACCTAGTTTTGCAGATATTGATCATCCTGATTATGTCTGCAAGCTTGACAAAGCTCTTTATAGGTTGCATCAGCCTAGGTTGAATTTGTAAGGTTTAATATAAGGCTGATGCAACCCAAACACCCAAAGTCTCTCCTGCATGCATGCACAAGTGTACTAAAGTAGAATGTTTCAGAAGTTTCACACCAGCATCAGAATTATTCTAAGTGTGAAATCTTCTAAAGCCAAGACCAATATCTTCCGAAGCCAAAAATGAAGTCTTCCAAAGCTTCATAGACAAAGTCTTCCAAAACCAACACTTGAAGACAGATTTCTTCCAAAGACTTTTGAACACATGCTTTATTTGATGTACCTTTTATATAAAGTTGGACCCTTTTCCGTTGCAACTCTGATTAGACACCAACTTTACATAAGTTGGTGAAAGGTCCATGCTTTTGGTTATTGTACATTGAGGTCTTGAGTCTGTAACTTTCTACTTTATGTATATTATCCTTTTTGTAATATATTAAGATGTGAGCTATGGCATGTCATAGTCACTAGTCAAAAGACAATCTGCCTTTTGACTCTACATTTGATTTTGTTTGTTGTCTAGTCAATTGTATCCAACTGGCCTTCAAAGTATGGCTGACTGTAGGATGTTGTATATGTATCTAAAGTACTTGTAACTTTCTGATATGCTTTTGTAACATTTGTAATAGAACTTGACAGGAAATATACAACGTTCTTTAAAATCAATTACTTGTGTTTTGCCATCTTGTTCTGTCTCTCATTTACTTGTGTTCTTAGCATGTTTACCAAAAGGTTAACTAGTTCTCTATTTGATTTGTTAAATGTTTTTAGTAACTCTCCTCATTGTGTTGTTGTTTTGTAAGTGCATACCCTTTACTGGTCCTGTAGTGTTGCAAACTCAATTTTTGACTGTATAATAAAGAGTTTAAAATATATGAAATATTAAAAGTTTTGAGATTACATTAACGTTACACATTTACAAACAATATGATTTGACATAAATTTCCACTGCGTAGATGAATTTGGAAACCATGAAATGAACGATCGAAACAAATTGGTCACACGCCCCAGGAGTGATGAAAACCGGGGTGTGACATTATTATTTCCTTGTTTTATTACTTCGTGCACACCGAACCACCTAAGATTCTCCTAAACAAAATTTTTAATTGTTTCACACTTTCTCGACAATAAAAACATACTACTTATTCACAACTTAAGTTCCTTCTTTACATTGATTTGCATCTCATGGATTCATTTAATCGTTGATCCAAATCACTCTAGTCTAGTCGCACCAACTTGAATCGCACAACTTAGCGATCTACTCTTTCTTGCTTCACACAAGTGGCCTTCACAACCTCTTAATTGTCTCACACAATCAACTTAGGCTTCTCACCTTGATCTTGATTGCTTCACATAATTTACATGCTTTTAGAACTTCTTGATCTTCTTTAATCACCTCTCATGATTAGCTCTTTGGTAATCTTGTTCTTCACTTTGGTCATTACTTGATTTTTTCACTATCTTCTTGATTTCAACCTCGCTTTAATACCAATTGTTAGAAATTTATATCAAACAACACACCAAAATATTTTAATTAATATCAAAAGACCACACTCTATATTAACATTTAACCCTGTATTTATACTACACATAAACTACTCCGAACCCAACTCAAACAAAAATTACTCTTACTCTAATATAAACTCCACACAAAAACTACTAAAATTAATATTAACAACTACCAAGATCAAATTCATCATAATAAACTCAAAACAAAAATTCTAATTAAGGTTAAACTATATAATATCAATGAAAGTGATTAAAGATGCTTATTAAGTAGGTAAGAACCATCAAGACTATTAAATGTGCCTCACAAACCAACCGAAATGATAAGACATTAGTTCCATGGATTAACCATAAGGTCATGGATTTTGGCCTATTACAAGAGACCTAACTTAATGGCCGGTATAGTAGTAGATGAATTCTAGTTGAATAGTTAATATAGAAAGAATCCAACTCATGTCACATTCGAAAAATGAGGAATCTGCTCGATGAGAAATTAATAATTATAGTTATAAAGAGTAAAATGTAAGATACTTTAGTGTAATTTATTAAATATAATACCTCAAACCTTATAGTTAAAAATGTATAAAACATGAAAATTTTATTGCAAATATCGTCAAATGAGTAACTCACAAGTTGGATTGCAATTACGAATATGAATAATCTAGACGAGCATTATTTATAAAAGATATTATATTTGATCCTACTTTGTTTTTAACAAAATATAGGTCGACTTGTAGAAAAAAATAAGCTTTTCCAAGCAACATATTTTTAATTTTATACAATGCTATATTCTAAAAATTATAAGATAAAAAAAAGTTTTGTCGCTAAATTAGTTGTAATAATATAATAATAATCTTTATATCTTTAGAAAGCAAATTGAAATCTCAGAACTATTTTGTACATTCAGTCTTCCAAATCAAAGCCCTAACCCAATAAACTCCCAAACCTTCTCCTATAAATAAAAGCATATAGGTTTCCTTTAAAGTATATGTTTTTTAAAAGATTCTAGTATAAAGAGAATCCTAAGTTCTCAACACCCCTTTGAGCATTGTTAATAACCAATTTTAAGAATGTTCTAATATAAAGAAAATCTTAAGCTCGCAAAAAGTTTGCTTTGCATGTTTCTCCCTTAAAAGGAAAGTATATAAAAGATGGGACATGAAGACTCGTAATAGTTTGCATGCAAGAATAGGAGATTCAGAAATCGAGTTACTAAATGTTACCCATCACACATAGGTCCGTGAGTGTATATTCATGATGGTCCATATAAACCCGTTGTATCTAAACAACTCTAAATGTTTGAGAAAAATTAACATGTTTGACCAGTTCGACCAAAGTTGACCACTTTGACCCCACAACCAGTTGGTGGCTTGTTTAATCATTCTCATATAGTATCGAATCATATGTGAACTTTCATGTTGGATTTCTATTTTGGAATATTTTCCTTTTTAGGAAGGTTGAGTTTCATTACATATGTGTGATCAAACACAAAATTAATTAATATAGCAATGCATGTATCATAAATCCTATACAATTCGTCACCTCCCCTAGCATGGTAGGTTAAAAACATCTAAAACCTCATCATGAATAAAGTTTCCATTTTTAGTAACATATAATTACAAGTTGCACATTCCACAATTCAAGTCCCTAATAAGTTCCTATGATCAATCTAAACCAAGTTTAGCTATCATAACATGCATCACATGTGTAGAATTCATCATGCAAGTTACTATTCGAAGAAAGGTACTATCATTAGTAAGTTATGATCATATGATGTGATTTCCATGATTTAACTATTCTTAGTTCATTCCTATATTCTAAACAATGCTTAACTACCATCACAATCCACCATATATGCCTAAAATCAAATTTACTAAACAACTTTATAAACAAAGTTACTATAATAAGCATGTCGATGAAACTAAGCCAGATTATTAAAACAAAACTTGAAAAGATGTACAACTAACCCATTATTAAAACAAAACTTGAAAAGATGTACAACTAACCCGGTGGTGTTCTAGACACACTATGAGAGGAAGGGGCTAAATTCATAACCTTATGTTTGGGTACCAAATTATGAAACTACATCATCATGATTAAACTAACATCCTTGCATCCATATATCATCTCAATTGTGACAATAATCCATATTTCTTAGCAATTCCCTAAATAAAAGTTACTAAAAAAAGTAAGTCTTAATTTTCAACCAAAATTAAGAAATCTAACAAATTCAACCCATATAATCATCTTAGAAAATATAATAATGTATAATCAACATCCAAGTTAAGTTTTCATCATCATAATAGACTAAACCTCTTAATAATCATCAAAATAATTACTTCAATCACCAAATAATTTATCACTAGTGCTTGTTATCACCAACAATTTCAATAACATAGATTAATGAGATGTGTTTTTGTGTATGAGCCTTCACAATTTCGCGAGGGGTGGGGTATTTGGGATGTCGCGACTGCAAATGAGGGTTGGGGAGGGGATTTGGGATGTCATGGAAAGTAATCTTAATGAAAGGTTTTCCTGGTAAAATCCTAGTCCTTCAAACAAAACGGCACTTTAAAACTATACCCAAAACACGGTTGTTTCTCTAGATAATAAAGCACAATTGCTAACTAAATCAATCACTAAATGTAATAAAACTTGATTGCATGCCAATAAAACCTAAATTACTCCTTCCTAATAACCGAGCACTAGTTTAGATATCTAAGAGATTGTCGTTGGTTAATATGAATTGAATGTGAATATAAATGAAGTGGTTAAGACCACCGCATGTTGTAGACATGGACCACACCTTCTGTGGGTTTGGACTTTTAAGAGGTAATGATGGGTCGTATGCAATATTTCCATCAAGTCTTGTTCCACTTTAGGTTTAAACCCAGGTTACATTGACACTTGTTTCTCAATTTTAGTTTCCCATGTGACCACATTCGCCACCAAAGCTGAAGGCACTTCCAATTTATCTTCTTATCCTTAGGGGATATTGCACATTATTTAAGGCTATTTGAAAATGACATTACAAAAGATTTATAGGTTATAGTTTAATTTAAATGCATTAACACATGAAACTAAACAAGTTGTGTCTAAGACGACAAGAGTGGTTTATGGTTGACTTGTTCGTGTTAGAAAAATATTTTATGGTGTAGTTTAAATTGATTGAGTATATGATGTATGCCATAGTATAAAAAGCAAAAAAGAAATAAATATCATATTTTAAAGTTAAAGTGAAATTATTTTATACGGATTGATATTAATTTATACAATTTTTATTTTTAAAGTATTAATGGAAAAATAAAGAAAATTGGATTAAACGGGTTTTCTTTCCGTGAACTTAGAAAAACTCTTGTTGTGATCACTTTTGACCCGTCAACCAAAAAACACGATTCATTTTACAACTATACTTTGGAATGTAGATGTTGTTGTTGTAAATGGAGATGCACATAATCGGTCTAGAACAACGTACCAACCGTCGAACAACAATCGGGACCGTGCGAATTATTTTACTATTATAACATTTATCAAGAGCTTAAACTTACTGTTTTCAAACACCAAGTTGGAATTTTTAATCTTTTGAAAATATAATACATGCTTAATTTTGTAAAAGGCTTCGCCAATATAATCTACCTACCACTTAACAACAATACCATTAAAGAACTTCTTCCAACTTGTTATTTATTAGCCTACCACATAAGACAATATTTTATAGAAATGGATATAACTTTACGATGAAATATTTTCCACTTAAAATAAATTATTATAGAATTTTGGTTGATAAAAACTCAAATCATTCCACTTTATAGAATATATAGGTTTTATAAATTAATTTATTTTTTTAACGCAAAGCATTCACAATAGTTTTTCTAAACTATTCCGTTAGAGTTTAAAGAAAAACATACAAAATTATTATTTTTCATTTTACATCAGCGTCCTTATCACTATAGATATCTTTAAATCTATGTTGCCAATTTACTAAATGTAGTAAAAAAGGAGAAGGGAAATTTAGAAGCGAAAATAGAAAGAAAGATATAATTTTATTTTGTTTTACATATATATACATATATATATATATGATTATATATATATATATATGTATATATATATATGTATACTAGCTTTAGTAAATCCATGTGTAACACAGGTTGAATAAAAAATATTAATATAACAAAATTAATTAGTTATATGATATTTTAAGTTATGATATAACTGAAATTAAGTATGAAAAATGTCTATAAGTAATAAAATAGTTATATTAACTTTTTAAGAAATTATTTTTAATTTTTTTCCAAAAAAGTAAACATTTTGTTCTAAAACAAACTATATAAAAATGTCATTATTAAAAATTTTCTTATTATAACTCCTAAATTTAATTTTTTTTAAAATTTTTTTTGACTTTTTTTAAATACCAATTTTAAAATATCTCTTTCTTAATTTATTAAATTTTAAAAAGTGTTAAATAATAGTATTAGTAATTAAGATAATTATTTAATAGAAGAGAGTGGCGGGAAAATTTTAGTGACAATGATTATGATATGACACGTGTCACCTCAAGATACTTTTTTATTAGAGTAGAAAAACATCTATAAATCTATAAATATTATGAAAAAAATTTCTTTTGACACTTGTCATTTTCTTAAACTATTTTTAACACTTTTCATCATTCTAAACATTCTCATTTTATTTTCTCTTTAAAATGATATTAAATTAATTTAAACACTTAAATAATTTCTCTCTCTTCATAAAAATTAATTTGGTTAATTGATAGATTTTTCTCTCTCATCTATATTTTTTTAAAATAAAACTATGTTTTTAAAAATAAATTTTATTTAGAAAATTAAAATTCATATATTTTCTAAAACACTAAACCTTTAAAAGCAAAATATTTTAAATCGGTCCGTTTTTAAATTAATTATAAAAATATGGAATTTTCTAAGAGTAGTTTTATTAAAACAACAACCAGAATAATTAGAAACTTGAGTTTTTAATAAACAATAAATTTTTATAAGAAAATCTTAAAACAAGTATTTAAAAATAAAATTATTTAGATAAGAGAATTAAAAATAGTATAATTGTTTTATCTCTTAAACAAGTCCGTATATATAATTGTATACATATCTTATATTAATATATCATACTTTAACTTTTTGTGTTTATTACTAACTATAATCCGTTTAATAAATGAGTTTGTAGACTATCTATATATCTATATATCTATCTATCTATAACATATCTATTGTTTATTTACTTCAAATAGTTATTGATATGTGATTATAATCATAATAATATTCAAACATGGTTTTATAATTCATAAAATTTTATTATTAATTATTAATTATTTTATTTATTCAACCCGTGTAATACACGGGATACTAACCTAGTATATATATATATGTATGTATGTATACATATATAAATACATATATATATATATACATATATATATAATGTATATATATATAATATGTATATACATGCATATTATATATATATATATACACATATATATAGGAGAGAGATCCAATGAAAACCTTTTTATAATTAAAAACTAAAAAAACCACTTTATAACCATTGATTTTTTTGATCTATGGTTGAGATTTTTTAGTGATATGAATGTAATTAATTGATGGTTAAAGTATTTAGTTAAAAGGTTGTAGGGGTATAATAGGCAAAACAAATACAAATCATATGGAAATCTTTTCAAAGTAATAAAATCCCTAAAATCACTCATTCTCTTTTCTTTCTCTTAATTTATATATTAAAACCTTTCATTCTCTCCCTTATTTTATTTTATTGATATTATTTAAATTTAAACATTAAATTATACTAAATTTTGAATATATAATTGAATATGAACAAAAACCATAGATGCAACCACGTTAAAGAAGAGTAAATTTAAAATGTAACATTATGTTACGTATAAATATGTTCTATGTATATGAAACAATGTGTTACGTATATGTACCCTAGTCAAACTTTATATTCACTATCAAATTGTCACACCCTCAATTTCCACAAACGAGATACTACCGTTAGGCGCGTGACATACCAGAATCTCAGTCATTAGTTACACCAAACGACACAACAGTTATAAAAACATAATTACTCATTTAAATTAATAATTCTCAAAATCAGAGTTAAATACGAAAATGTGAAAAGTAACGTGGAAGCGTATAAATTCATAATTCAAACGGCGCAAACACGCGCAAAACCAGATAAGTATAATGAGTAGAAAAATGCATTATTCTTTGCCAACCCAATAATCGATTAAGAACCTGAAAGAAACATGCTAAAATGTCAACACAAGGTTAGTGAGTTCATAAGTTTTGATAAACAGAACATAATAGTAAACTCATACAGTAATCAAAGTAATACCAGTAGATAGCTAGTCTACTCAACAAGTTACTAAGTGTATGAAGTTCGCAACCAACGCTGACAACGTAAAGAATGCCTCACTGTGAACACCGGTCACAGCAACAAAAATTAGGTCAATTAAACACCCGTTTGATGAATGTTGTGCTAGCGCGACTAGCCCGGGTGGGGTTTGTCAAACCCAGTAGATCTACTCAGAAATACCTGCTAAAGTACATATATAAACGTTAGAAAGTGAGGACTTAAGCATGGTGTCACACTAGTAAACAAATGATATTACAGTAATACTAATAAATTGAAAATACGTTTAAAACACATGTTTCTTTCACCACAAAGAAAATAGGTAAAGTGGGGCTGAGAACTTACCTTAAATGCACAACAAAAAAGTAATGTAACACAAAAGATTTGGGTCTCCGATGAACCTGAATTTCAGTTAATATATAATTAATATTAATTATTAACTATAAACATAAGGACTATATGATTTTCGCGTTCCATGGCTCGGTTACGGTGCCGGTTATCGGTTGGCACCCCAATAACAAACAAGTACCACCATACTCAAGCTCACACAAAGATAAAACTCAGTTATTTATACATACATTGGATCCTACATGAATGTATTGTTCACATATCTTTTATTACGAGAGTTTTTATAATAAACTCATATGTCATATATTTATTATAATGTCTCTGACACAAATCTATACACTATTTTGAAATGAAACCACATGGAAGTACTCCAAGACTCATTGAATTACTTTCCAAATCACTTACTTTAACCATAAATTTATGAAAATACAAACCATGTACCAAAACACTTGACCCTTTGTTTGGTGTTAAAAATAACATTTTTGACCTACCTTCACTAAAAAGACAATAACTTGAGTTTTACACGTCCATTTTAAGTGTGGTTGGGCTTTCTGGAAACTAAATTCAAAAACACACAATTTGGACACAAGAAACGCAGTGATTGAATTCGTATCATTAAGTTACAATATGCACAAATTTGCTAACAGAATCTTCCAGAACACACAATACATACACATATCATTCATGCAGACACATTCACACATACATATGCATGCCTAAGAGAAACCCACTATTTTCTCACTCAAAAATACACATGCACATGTGGCTAGAACAACAATCACATACAAGAACACACACACATGCACATTCAAGGACCCACTCACGAACCTGCACAAAATAACACACAACATCTATATATAATAACAACATCAACACATGAGACATGCCCATGCACATCGCAGATGGAGCAATCCCTCATGAAACCATGCACACATGGATACAAGAATACGTAGCAGTATGTCATGGTTCATTCCGTTCGATTCATACCCCAACCGAACCTACCAAACGGGAACATGAAAGCTAGCCAACGCAACCATGAACCCGTCTGAGAAACTCACCCAAGAACCATACATATCGCATAACCCTTACATGCCTAGCCCGAAAAGAAAACACCATCGAACACCAACTGAGACCAGAAAGCAGTTCGGTTCGAGTCACGCCACCCATGCACACCTTATCTAAACCATCACGATCGTCTCACAATACACAACAAGAACACCCACGATACACAAACACATTCGTCGGCAGAAACACAAGATCAACTACCGATATCTCACCCGAAATCGTAACTGAAGCCAACACTCAAGACAAATGAAGTAACGTACCGTAAGGATTTTCTTGGTTAGCGGTCGCCGGGGTAGGAAGGTGTTGCCGGAGAGTTGTACAAGCTCGGAGAAGGGATGGCGGCCGATTAGGGTTGAAGTGGTTTGGTTGGGGAATCGCCGAGAAGGGAAAAGAGGTTTGCGATGGTTAGCGTAGGTTTTTGCCGAAAGTTGAGACGGGTTTGATATTTAAGTGAGGTAAGGTTATTGCCAATTTCCATTTAAGTCTCTCCATTTAGAAACTTTGCACCTTAGGCTTTGGGGTTACATAATTAACTCTAATTACCTATAATTGTTAAGTAGTTTAATAATTAACTCAATTGGTGAGAGAATGTTTAAATAACTATAGTTAAGCCAATGACGTTAACCAGAAAGAGCAGGGTGTCACAAAAATCCAATCTTAAATTTTTTTACCATGTAAACCACATTGATTAATGTTTCTATATATATACAATCATTGTCATTTATGTATATATAGGTATAACACATATAACAAGTACAAAACATTTAATTAAACTTAAAATTTTACATATACATATATGTGGTTATATATACATAACCAAATTCAAGTAAAACGTTATTATAATCAATGCAAATACAAGTTGAGTATCACCAAAAATATAAGAGGATCTTAAATAAGCAAACATTGTTAAATACATGTAACAACAGTGTTACGTATACGCAACAGTTTTGTTATGTATATGTAACAAAAGTGTTACATATATTGTAATATCAGGGTTACGTATATGTAACAATAGTGTTCATCTTATATAGTTTGTTCTTCGTGTTCTAAACTAGATGCTACGATAATTGCTCGACCATATATAATCTTTTTCGATGTATCATCATTTTGATGCATCATCTTTTTTGACCAATCATCAAACCTGATCCATCACCTATGTAAGTATGTAGCTTGATAAGTTTAAACTTTAAAATAAAAATACTAATTTACTTGTATGTACCTGGGTACGTATATGTACCATACCATGATGCCTTTCTTCCATTGAATTGGTTATCATATTCATAGCTATCACAGTTACGTATATGTACCGATCGTCATTTTCATAGCTATCAAAGTTACATATATGTACCTAACAAGGTTACATATATGTCTTGGGTACATATATGTATCATACCCGAATACCACTTTTCCATCCAGTTCATCTTCTTCTTGATCTTGACATAACCAGGAAGATGTCTACTTTACTTGATTCATTGTAATTGACTTAACACATTTCCACTTCTACCCACTTCTATTCTAATCGTTTCTTCATATTCGATCATAAGATTGAACCCTAGCCGCTACCCCATGTTTTTAAATGTATAAGATAAAACAATCAAAATTGATTTCGCATATTAATTGAACCATTTACAAACCTGGATTTGTGAACCCATAAGCAAATTGATTTGAGGCTATGAATAGAGTTGATGGCCATGTTCTTCGATGGTAGTATTGTTCTTTGATGATAATTTGATCATATAAATCGATTTCACATATAAATCGAAATCAAAATTGATTTCGCATATTATTTTTTGTATATATATATGTATACATATACATACATATATACATATATATATATATACATATATACATATATATATCTATATGTATATATATATACTTATATATATATATACGTATATATATATGTATATATGTATATATATATACGTATATATATATACACGTATATATATATATGTATATATGTATATATATATACGTATATATATATACACATATATATATATACTTATATATACATATATATATAGATATATATATATATACACACATATATGTATATATATCTATATATTTATATATATGTATATATACATATAAATATGTATATAAATCTATATATTTATATATATGTATATATACATATATATATGTATATATATGTATATATATACATATATGTATATATATATTGATATATGCATATATGTATATGTATATATACATGTATATATATGTATATATATATATATATATATATATATATAT
>BJCM01213466.1:0-18853 GCA_018326385.1 Flaveria bidentis
GTAGTTACTGATGACTACTCAAGATTCTCTTGGGTAATGTTTCTGAAGTCCAAATCAAAAACATTTGAATCCTTCAAGGAATTAGTAACTACACTAGAGTCCCTATACAAGCTGAAGGTACGTTAAGTGCATTCTAACAACATAACCGAATTCAAGAATCAGTGGATGGAGGCCTACTGTAAGGAAAAAGGAATTGTGCATCAATTTACCTCTGCATACACTCCTCAGATGAAAGGTGTTACCGAACGGAAGAATTGCAGCTTAATAGAGACAACACGGACTATGCTAGTAGACTCGAAACTGCCTATCCAGTTCTGGAATGAGGCAGTTGCTAATGCATGTTACACGCTCTTCCGAGTTCTATAGTTAAACGTCATGGAAAAATGTGTTACGAGTTACTACAGCGACGTAAACCAAACTTAAAGTATCTCGAGCCGTTTGGCGCTCCATGCACCCTTCTGAAGAAGACTCAAGAGGGAAAATTCAGCGAGAAGGCAGATGAAGGAATCTTTCTAGGATACAACATACCAAACAAGAGAGTTTACAACATCATCTTGGTTGCCAACTCGTCTTCACGACGGTGCCTACCGCTGCTTTGTGTCTCAATTTGAGACAAAGTATGTTAGTGAAGCCCTGAATGATGAGGCATGGGTGAGTGCCATGCAAGAGGAACTTCTTCAGTTTAAGAATTTAGGTGTATGGACTCTGGTGGATAGACCTAAAGGTGCTAAGGTCATTGGCACCAAATGGGTCTTGAAATGCAAGAAAGATGATCAAGGCATGATCATTAGAAACAAGGCCCGACTTGTTGTTCAAGGATTTCTACAAGTCTAGGGCATAGACTACAATGAAGTGTTTGCACCCATGGAAAGAAAGAAGCAATCCGTATCTTCCTTGCCTATGCATCATACATGAAGATTAAAGTTTATCAACTTCATGTGAAGAGTACATTCCTTCATGGTTAAATCCGAGAGACAGTGTACGTTAGTCAACCCGAGGGATTTGAGGATCCATATCATCGGGACAGAGTTTACAAACTCGACAAGGCTTTATATGGGCTTCATCAAGCTCCCAGAGCCTGGTATGAGAAACTCTCAACTCACCTTGTGAAACACTGCTTTCGCAGTGGTGTTATTGATTGTACACTGTTCATAAAAGAAAAAGATAGAGATTTACTATTTGTTCAAATCTATGTAGATTACATAATCTTTGGTTTAAAGAACGAAGATCTATGTAAAGATTTTGAAGCAGTAATGAAGGCTGAGTTTGAAATGAGTGCAATGGGAGAGATGAAATTCTTTCTCGGGTTACAGGTGGATCAGACACAAAAAGGGATCATTCTACATCAGACCAAGTATGTAAGAGATATTCTAATTCGGTTTGACATGGAGAATGCTTTCGCAGCCGGAACTCCACTAGCTACAAACCATGATGTAGCACTCGACGAGAATGGTGATGTGGTCGACGCCACCATGTACCGAGGAATGATTGGATCCCTCATATACCTCACTGCCTCATGACCTGATATCATGTACGCTACTTGTTTATGTTCAAGATATCAGGCAAAGCCAAAACTCAACCATTTGATATGGGTCAAAAGGATCTTTCGTTATCTGAAGGGTACTCTCACACTTGGATTGTGGTATCCTCATTACGATGACTTCGAGCTAACAGCATATAGTGACTCGGATTACGGTGGATGCAAGATGAACTACAAGTCTACATCAGCAGATGCGGGATTACGGTTTGAAATACTCTTCAACTCCTATTTTTGTTGATAATTCTGCTGCAATTGCAGTAACTAAAAATCCAGTCCAACATCCTAAGACCAAACACATCGGAATACAATATCACTTTATACGTGACTGTTTTGAAAAGAACCTAATCAATGTGGTTAAAATAAACATTGATTTTCAACGCGCTAACCTTTATACAAATGCTTTTGACAAACCATGTTTTCTATACTTGTTTGAGGTCAATGGCATTAAAAAGAAAAGTGATGTAATTCCTAAAGATGACCATATGTAGTCCGATGCGTATTGTAAATTTTCATATTTATTTATCTTAATTTATGTTATTTTCTCGCCTATTAAAATCCTAAAACTGCAACTCGTTTACGGTTTCAGAATTTTAGGGAGAGAATAGGTTAATAGGTCTATGTTAACAACATTAAAAAGAACAAGGGAGAAGGATAGGCTAGCTGATAGAAATTAGATCTTATGTGTGAAACTGATTCAATGACTTTGGAAAATGATAGTACACAGGAACTAATCAATTGGGACTTTAAAAGTTTAAATTGAATAAGATGCCAAACTCAAAGTATAAGTTTGTGTAGTCTGAGTAATATAAAAGGAAAAATGATAGCAAAACTGGTTACTACTAAGGTAACACAAAGAAAGTAGACCTAGAGACTACTAGACCACAGATGATGTGTCGGTAGATTCAACAAAATAGATGATTAGACCTTGTTGGTGATCTCAAGATCAAACTAAGTTGTTCAATTGACTGTGGGTTCCATCTTATCACTGGTTAACACAATCAACAAAATTCCAATAAGGGGTGACGAGCAAATAAACGCCACAAATGTGTGCGGATGACCATAAAAAGAGCAAAGCACGAAAAAAAATAATAAACGCAATCAAGCTAATAACTTATGTTGTTGGTGCGTTCGGTGCAAAAAGAAAAATAAAGATGCTCTAACAAGAAGATGGCTTGTGTGCCTCTCTGCTGTGCGATGGCACTGACCTGAGGATAAGCATAACCTAGATATTCTAGAATTCATTGTTGTTTGCCGCCTCTCTGCTGTGCAATGGCACTTACCTGAGGCTTGGCTTCTCTTTGAAAGCTCTAAGAATAGTTTCTTCTTGTCAAAATACCCATAGACCCCTAAAAAATCTTCTGAGGAATGTTGATTACCACATAAGCGTGGGATCCACAAATGTTGGTTGAAATAATTAAACCTTAAACTATCACCAATCTGTGTCGAAAGTCTGTGTATGGATTTAAGAGGACTAGTATACTGATAATCATCATGGCTACAATTATTGAAAGTCCAAATCAATGTGGGGATCTAATAGTACTAGTATGATTTCCTAAACGTGCTAACGACTCTAGATGAAAAACAAGAATTGAGCACCTAAAGGTGTTGATAAAATGTCCCAATTGATTTGACTTGCCTGTATGATTCCAAATTGAATTGGTCCAGTTATGGTCAATTGAAGGTGCCCATTCTAGATATGAATCCATTAGATTTCTATCTTAGGATTTACACCTCACATAAAACGTCAAAAACAAGTGTTAGTTTTGTCTTTCAATTTAACTATTTCAATTTGTTTAAATTTAGTCAAATTCAGTTTGTTTGATATCAGACTACGTCATGGAATTCAATAGGGGACTTAATCATTTTAAAAGGGTCACGTCTGAGGTGACCACACGTGTTTTCAAATGTAAATCAGTCACGTCTGAGGTGACAAATTGCTTAAAAGAATCACGTCTGAGGTGGTCAAAAATTTTTCAAGTTAAAATGATCATGTATGAGATGATCAAATGCTCATAAAGTTTAATCAAAAGTTAAAAAGGGTTTAAGGAAAAAATGGTCATAAAGTCAAAATCATGAATATGATCCAATCGCACGATTGGACCATGAGTATGGACCAACCGTACGAATGGACCATACTCATGCATTAAACAGTCGAATGGACATGTGTATGAACCATTCACCCGAATGGCTTATCAGAATGAGTCAGTCGACCCAATGGAGTTATGCGAATGAGTCAGTCGCCCGACTGAACCCTAGTCGGCCGACTGAATGTGATCGACTGAGCTAATCGCACGACTGAGGTCCAATCACCCGAATGAAAAGAGCGAATGGGTCCAGTTGGCTGACTGAAATCAGATTCAGTATAAATAGGGCCACAGTCGATCGCATTCAACTCATCGCCCCCAATCTCCCTAAAATCGCACATTGTACCGTTACTCTGCCGAAATTTTCCTTGATGAGTGTATCTCCTAATTTCGACATTCTAACAAATCCTACTTGTTATACAGGTACAATGCAGTGTTGTGTAATCGAAGGATGTTTTGATTCGAGCCCTAATTTATGATTCTCGGACTTTGCACGAACGGACATTAAAAATTGACAAATAACCTAACTAAACCAAGTAAAATATTGAAATAAAGTTTATTAGGTTATTAGTATATAGATTGCGTGTCTAAAGAACCATTACACGACGTCTAATTTCAAGAATTGGTTTAAATTCGAATCTCAGTCGACTGGACAATGGGTCATGCGACTAGACGCCACGATGAACTCCAATCGCACGATTGAGCTGGTCGAATGGCTCAATTGGCCGAATGGATCATACGAATGTGCTTAGTCGGCCGACTGAACCAATTGCAGGCTCAGTCAACCGATTGAACTCAGTCGCCTACTCAGTCACCCGACTGAATCCAGTCGTATGCCAAGTCAACCGACTGAACACAGTCGCATGGTTTAATCGCATGAATGAACCAGAATGAATTCAACCAAGTTAATTAGAACTGATTTGTGTCGTGTGATTATCTAATGTCTATATGTCTTGTGTTACAGATTGATGGCTGATAGATGGTCTATCAACCCTAATCACAAAATCTGTGCTCACTTAGATTCCACGACTGGGAATGGTGCCGAGTTTGTACGGATCATCACTTTCCTTAAGCGATCCAGGATCTACCGGACTATTTATACACCATGAACTCCCTACAGGTCTATTCAGCAGGCCTTCTGGGAGAGAGCATCGGTTGACCGCTCTCATGAGCCATACAACATCAGGAGTTTTATCTTTGGGATGGATGTTGAGATCACAGCCGAGCATATCAGGAGAGTACTTGGGTTGGGTGATGATGCAGACCACCCCACCAGATATCACCCACTGACGGTGAGAGGGTGCTTCTTGAGGATGAAGTATGCTAGGGATATTAACGCAGGTGTGCTCAACAAGAGCAACCTGTGTCCCCAGTACAAGTACTTGGCACACGTCATCCTCAAGTTCTTGGCTTCACGAAAGGGTGGGTTCGATGACCTTTTAGACCAGATCCAAAATGCCTACGTGGCACTGGTGCTGAACCACCCCTTCAGCTTTTCTAGCATGATCTTCTTCTACTTGATAGAGAACTTGGAGGCAAAGGGCAAAGAGGGTTTCTACATGTACCCTAGGTTTTAAAGATGATCTTTGATGAGAAGCTAACCTCATTGCCAAAGGAGAAGGAGGATGCGGTAGTGCTCGAGGTGATGGATGATACCACCTTGGGCAGGATGAAGGTATACAGGGGGAAGCAAGTAAAACCCCCAGTGAGGAGATTATTCGGGCATCTAGCCCAGGAGGATTACGTGGCACCGGGGAGGCGTAATGCCGCCACGTAGATAGTGATTTGGATGTCGAGCAGTTTGAGCTCCTTGAAGATGACTCCGATGACGACGACAACGGGGATGGTGGAGATGCAGGGCCCACCTAATTGAGGGCCCCCACTGCTGATATAGCATCTCTAGCACCCACCGACCGTGGTATTCGGGAGGTTGGAGACAAAGACTCGGACTGTGGGGAGCCAGAGACTGCTGGTTTCCATTAGGACTTCAGACCTGATGAGGAGGAGGAGGAGGACGAGGAGCCGTTGACTCGGACTGTGGGGAGCTGGGTGGTTGCCACCGACCGTGGTATTCGGGAGGTTGGAGGACGCCCTGGCGAGTCGGGAGAGGCTGACACTGATCCTACTTATGCTCCTAGTTGGGTAGAGGAACAGATCTTGGCACTTAACCGTATGGTGCTGAAGCTGTTGGCTGTCAATGATGAGAAGATTGCTCAGATTCGTCAGCTAGTAGAACTTACTGCTGCCCAATCTCTGCAGATATCTCAGCAGGCATAGTTGATAGAGCAGCAGGCACAACAGATGGCTGCTCAAAGCTCAGAGATGTCCTAACTCCAGGAGCACCATGCCCAATCAACAAAACGGATAGAGGAGTTGGAGGCGACCAACGAGACCATTATGCTAAGGCTCAAAGGATCAAAGGATAAGCCCTTAAAGATCAAAGAAGGAGATGGAGATGATGGTGATGATGATGACAGTGATGATGATGATGATGATGATGGTGATGACCATGGGAATGATACTTATGTTGGTGATGATGCTGATGATGATGTTGTTGATGATGATGATGATACATCTGCTGCGGGTGCCACATCTACAAATGAAAGGAGGAAACAGAAATCACAAGACCAAGGTGCCTCAGTCGCACGACTGAACCAGGAGACTGGATCAGTCGTATGATTGTAACATGAGATTGGTTCAGTCGTACGACTAAACACTCAGTCGTGCGAATCGATCAACCGCATGGCTCAATCGCACGACTGAACCATGCTAATGGTGCAATCGCTCGAATGAGCAACCCTAACCTATAAATACCACCTAATTCATGGAAAAATGTAAGCATTGAATACAATTCGACTCCAGACGTACCCTAGCCGTCCAGAGACCTCTAAGAACATACACCAAGTTCATAGATCGCAGTAGATCGATTCCTAATCATTCTTAACGTTTAGACTCAATACATAATTGTTTCTACGTGCATTCTCACTGATTGGATCACCAATCAAATAAGATTCCGCACTATTTGATTCGGTATACACGTTAATGAGTTAGTATTTTGTTCAATACACGATCCTAACAAATTTTCTAATAAATTGAAAAACATAATACAAGGTTCACTACGATTATACGTATAAACAAGAAGACTTTTTTAGAAAGTTAAGTTCTATTGGAATTTTATTAGGGTTATCAGTTTTTGGCATTTTTTACTTGGTATATTATTCTTCTTTAAATGCAAACCAAAGCGACACGACGACCATTTATTATTAGGGTTCATTAGAAGGAGACGATCAAGGGAAGTGTAGAAGGAGATGAGTATAAGATCAAGGAATTGCACTTGATAAATGGAATCACAAGATATAATAATAGGAGGATAAACCGTAATTTTCAAAGTTTAGAAAAATTATATCTTTTGGTACTTATTACAAACATTCTGATCGGTGCTATGACCTGATCAAGCCGATCCCATAAGAAGTCATTGTATGGTGTCACATGTAACTGATTCTTGAAATAAATTAACTACTGTTATGAACTAAATTTGGATGTAATCAAAATAAAACTAAACAATTAAGTAAACAAGTTGGGACTTGATATTGGTTGTGATCATTAATTCAAAACAGATCACCCTAGGGATATATGAATGCGATTGAGTTTTACAATTAAAGTCAAACCAAACAAGATATCATATAGATATAATTTGCTTATCAATTGAATTAGAGTATAATTGCAACTATATATCAAGCTATTTAAATTAATTAGTAAAGACTAATAACTAGAAGGATAATTAGTTAAATTAAATACAAAAATCTCTTTAACCAATACATGAATCAAAACACATAAACAAAGACAATCAAGATATAACTAATTTTATATCTTTTGATTTATTAAAAATATATTTAGGCATAGTCAATTTTACAAACCATTCATCCGGGATGATCACAACTGGATTAACATCACATCTTCAATATAAAATATTTGCTCATCGATCTATGCATGGCTATCTTCACTAGAATGATTATATGAAGATCTAGGTTAGGTTGGACTCATCTAAGATTTGTGTTTATATTATGTTTAATTGTAATAGGAAAAATGTTAGATTACTTTTATTGTTGTGTTTTGTGAATTTTGTAGCCCCGAATCTATAGTTTAGCTCATAGCCAACATGCCTAGTTCACCTGGCAAAATTGTGTTTTGTCGTCGGGTGAACCTGGAATTTGGCTTGAAACTACCAACGAAACTAGGTTTAGTATAAGTTGAATTGTCTCTATCATTGTAATTCAATCATGAAAAACCCTAATACGAAATATCTTTGTTGCAACTGTGTTTTGTGGCTAAAATTCAATAGAAATCATATTGAGTCTTTGTTATTTGTTTGTGTTTGCATTGTTTTGATTATTATTGAACACACTTGATTCTACATCATCAATGTGTGATTATGATGAGTGTTTGTTAGTAATTTTGTATCATTTGGTCAATCAATTGTATTGTTATTCGATCATATTGACCAAGAAATTGGTATCAGAGCCTTTGTGCTCTTGATTGATATAGTTTTGGTTTGTTTTAGTTCAAAATAACTATTTCATCAATTCTAGATCAAATTTGAGTGTATTTAATATGGAAATTGGTTGAGATTGGTTAGTTTTTGGTTTGTAAAGCTTTGGTAATCGTCAAATCATAAGTTCATTAAGAGTTGGGTGATTTTGGATCAATTTCGTGTTGAAAAGGTTTTTCAGAATCATCCAGTGAAACTACATTTTCATCTACCAAAATTACATTTCTTTTGCTTATTGTGTTGGTTTCTTCAACCTCAGCAAAAGTATCCATATTAAACAAAAGTTCAACGGTGACTTTGCACCTTCATCAAGAGAAATTGTTGCCGAATTTAAATCTGAACAAAAGTTCAAGCTAGTTTCGAGCGAAACTGTCTACGAAACTAGTATAAGCAAGCAACTTGCTAGTGAAACTGCTGCCGAAATTCCCAGCGGAATTAGCAGCAAAACTACAAATATTTCAACGAAACTAGTTCTTCTTCTGCGAAACTACTTACTTAATCATGTCTAAGTTGACAACTCTTTCTCTATATGATTTGGAGAGTGTGGAACCAAATCGACCGCTGAGACTAATCAACGGAGATAAATTTGAAGATTGGAATAGGTGTTAGAAAGCACTCTTTTATTACACATATCACAATCAATGGGAATCAATCATCTCCGGTTCGCACATTCCTAGTGTTACTGTTGGAGATGTTGTCTCTCAAAACAAGGACCCAACTACTTTAAATGAAAAGGATTAAACTAATTGATAGAAATCAAAAAGCATTTGGAGAATTAACCATGTGTCTTGGACTAGACATTTACAACTGCTTTGCTGAACACAAAAATGCAAAATCTTTGTATCATGCCTTATGTGAATTTTATGATGGGAATGATGAGTTAGTCAAGGACAAAGGGATAGAGGCTGAGAAAGAGTTCAATTCATTTGTGGGGTACAAGAATGAGAATCTTACTGATCTAACAAATCGCTTTCAGGTTATATTTAAATCTATTGAGCGTCTCTCAAACCTGTGATAAAGGCATTCCGGTTATATTTTTCTCAAATGAATGCTTATTTTTGAGATCCGGGTTTAATGTTTCTAACGTAATGGTACTCATGCGAGCCCCTAGAAATAATGATACCTATCTTCATGATATGGGATCTAAGTAATCAACTTCCACTGTCACTTGCCTTCAATCTAAAGCTCCATCTTCTGAATCACTTTTGTGGCATCGCAAATTAGGTCATGTTAATTTCAAAAATATTAACAAATTGGTTAAAAACAATCTTGACATGGGATTACCATTAAACGACTTTTCTGGGGTTGAGAAATGTATGGCCTGTGCCAAAGGAAAACAACATAAGAAACCTCATAAACCAAAACTTGAAAATAGTATTTCTAATCCCCTTGAGTTGTTGCATACTAATTTGTATGGCCCAATCTATGTAAACTCAATTTCTAAGAAATCTTTTTGACTTGTTACAGATGATTTCTCCAAATATTCATGAGTAAGATTTTTAGCTCATAAAGGAGAAGCTGCTGGTTTTTCAAAATGACAATGGTACCGAATTCAGAAATCACATCTTTGACTCCTTTTGTGCAACCAAAAGAATTTTGAGACAATTCAGTGCTGCCAGAACACCTCAACAAAATGGTGTTCCTGAAAGAAAGAATCGCACCCTTATAGAAGCTGCTCGTACCATGTTGATCGAATCTTCTTTGCCAATTATTTTCTAGGCTAAAGCAGTGAATTGTGCATCCTTTGTCCTCAATTGGGTTTTGAGTCTGAAGGACAAAATGAGGACTCTTTATGAACTATTACATCAAAGGAAGCCATTGATTGATTTCTTTCGTCCGTTCGGATGCTCTTGTACCTTGCTGAACACTCATGCACTAAAGACAAAATTTGGAGCTGTGTCAGATGAGTTACTTTGTTGGTTACTCATCCTCTTAGAAAGATTATCGTGTGTATAACAAGAGAACACGTATCATGTAGGAGTCATTTTATGTTGATTGATAGGAATCTAATTCTTCAGAAGTCAGAATAGAACCTGCATAGTTCTTTAACTCAAATATTGTTTTCAACTCCTTCAATCTTCAAGTTTTTTATGATGATCCGTCCTTCTCCAATGTTCAAACGAACATTATTTCTCTAGATCCATTACCACAAGATCCTCAAGTTCCTCCTAATTCATCATCTGACCATCCAACCTCAGTTGACCTTCCATCTTTGTCATCATTTGAAGTTCCACCCCCATTCGTTTCAACATTTATTCCTTCAACACCAACCTTTACACCATCTCAAACTTTTCCATCATCCCAACCTATTCACCCATCTTCTTTTCCATTATGTACACAATCTCAGTCCATTAGACCACCTTAATCCAATCCATTACCTTTAACCACTGATTTTAAATCATTGAAAGATCATCCTCATGATAACAAAAATGGATCCTTTAGTGATGGTGTTAGGACATGAATTCAATATGGTTTGATAAATGTGTGCTTATTCTCTTGTTTTATCTCACAAATTGTTCCAAAGAATGTTCATGCAGCTCTTCAGGATTTGTGTTGGGTCAAGTCCATGCAATTGGAAGTTTAACAATTTAGAAAATTTAAAGTGTGGACGCTTGTTGATCTTCCCCCAAACAAATGCCTAATGGGCATAAAATTGGTGTTCAAGAACAAACTTGATGATCGTGGCATTGTGGTAAGGAATAAGTCAAGGTTGGTGGTTCAAGGATTTGCTCAAGAAGAAGGGATTGATTACATGACAGTCTTTGCTTCCATAGCCTGTCTTGAAGCAAGCGGAATTTTCCTTGCTCATGCTACTCACAAGTAATTCAAAGTTTATCAGATGGATATTAAATGTGTCTTTCTTTATGGAGACATTGATGAAGAGAACTATGTGTGTCAACCATCAGGGTTTGAGGATCTAGACTTTCCTAATAAAGTATGCAAGGTTGATAAATCTCATAATGGTTTACATCAAGCTCCTCGCATCTAGTATATGACTCTAACACAATATCTTCTGAGCTATGGTTTTTCTCGTGGCAATATTGATATGACTTTATTTGTTGATACATATATGTACCTAGTTTATATGCTTAATGTAAAAGTCTGTCATGTCTTACACATATGTAATGAATGAGTTAAATGAAATATAATATGTGGTTGATGCTTATAATGTTTAATATTTCATTATATTATTGTGTTTTAAAGTATAATGAACTTACTATATAGGTTTGAAGTTGTTGTGCATAGTTCTTAGTCAATAATGATTGAGAAATGTGTTCAAACTTAGTCGTATGAGTCTTCATGCGAATGGACCATGCTAATGGAGCATACACATGAATATCTCATGCTAATAGACCAGTCACATGACTGAACCAGGAGACTAGATCAGTCGCACGATTGAGACTTAAGAGTTACTCAATCGCAGGACTGAACCTTCAGTTGTGCGTATGGATCAATCGCATGATTCAGTCGCATGACTGAACCATGCTAATGGTTCAGCCGTACGATTGGAAACCCATAACTTATAAATACCACCTAATTCGTGGAAAAATAGGACATTTGAAGAATTTCGACACATACTCATAACCTAGCCGTCCAGAGCGTCTTGAAACCCTATTCCAAGTTCATAATTCGTTCCTGATTGATTTCTAATCAATTCTTAACGTTTGTTTCATCGTTCTATCGATCAGGTTGTCGTTCTCACTGATTGGATCGCCAATCAAATAGGATTTCACACTATTTGATCTGGTTCTCACTGATTGGATCGCTAGGACTCCGTACGTACACGGTCCTAACAAATGGTATGAGAGCTTTGGCTCTTGATTTTGTGTGTGATTCGATTGGTTTTGGTGTAAAAATCATGTTTTTATTTAGAAACATCATCTTTTTGAGTAAAACAGTGTTTTCGACATATCCAGGTCTCAAAGTTTACGTTTTTCGGCTTACGGAAAATTAGGGTTCGTGAAAAATTGTATTTTTGTGTAAAAGTATCAAAAGCCTTCGAATTTTCAAAAAAAACAGCCTTCAGTCACATGATTGGCTTAATCGCATGACTGAACTCAGTCTCTCATCCAATCGGACGACTGAATATCTTCATTCACTTGTCTACATTCGGACACTCCATACGTATGACTGAATCCAATTGCACGATTGAATTCATTTGCACACTTCAATTGCATACCTCATTCGCATGACTGAGTCATCCGTATTTGTCCAATCGCACGATTGACTCATTCGCATTTTTCCAATCGCACGATTGACTCATCCGCATTTGTTCATTCGCACGAGTGAATCAACTTAGTTCTAAAGTTCAAAGTTTAACAAATTGGGAGATCAGTTCTTTGCATTTACTATAGGTAGGGACTCACGCATCCAGAACTTCCTGCTTTTGGAAAATGAAATTGGGAATCACAATAAACCACCTAATCTTATAACAATGGATGATTACCCACAATGGAAACAAAGATTTGAAATCGATCTTAATAGAGTTGATCCTAACCTTTAGGAATCTATTGACACCGGTTATAGTATGCCATTCGGTGCTGATAGTGTTAAGTTAACTTTGGGAGGTATGATTGATAGCCAGAAAGCGAAGTACAATGCTGAAAAGAAGGTGTATGCCCTGTTGTCTCAGTCAATACCAAAAGACATATTCCATCAGTTTTCTAAGAATAAACATGCAAAGAAGTTATGGGAAGCTTTGGAGAAATGATACGACGGGAATGCAACGTTGAAAGCTTTGAAGCCAAAGGCTTTGAAGAAGGAGTTTGATAACTTCTCTTCGATGGGAAAAGAAAGCTTGGATGATGTTATAGGCAGGTTCTACCATCTAACAAGTGAGCTGCACACTCATGGGTAAAAACGTCCATGGAAGATAAGGTGTCAAGTTTTGCTGATGGTTTGCCAGAAAAATGGGACTCGTTTGTGTTGAATATGAGACAGAACGATATTCTGTCAAAGTTGGATATAAATGAATTCATATTGAAGTTGAGAGAGGAATAACTGAGGATGAAATACAAGTCTCAAAAAGGATCATATGACCAGAATTTCTCACTTTATAACTCCTCTCTCACTCCAAACAGTTCAGGAGCACCTCTTCAAATAGCATTTCTGTCTAGCTCAACAGCTCCTTCTCAAACAACAGCTTTAGGATCTGAAATATCAGGGTCATCTAGTACGCAATATATTGTGCTTGAAGCAAATGCTACTAAGTTGAAGATCGAGAATCTCGGTAATATTACTGTGGAAGTTGCATAGGAGCACATGGACCTTCTCGCAGTGGTTGTTCATTCCTATGATGGTCTAGTTGCAGGGAAGAATGGCAATTTCCATCTAGCAGATGAAGACTACGAGTAGGTGGATGAAAATGAACTAGAAAGAATGGATATAATGTGGGCTTTGGCAAGTGCTGTCAGGAGAGCAAAAAAGTTTGTGAAAAAGACTGACAGAACTTGGTAGCCACAAAATACACTACCTTTGATTTCAACAAAACCAAAGTTACCTACTTTAACTGTGTAGAAAAGGGGCATTTCAAACACGAATGTGTTAAGCCCAAGAAAACAGGTAACGAAAATCCATTCTCAACCTTCAATCGTCAAGACAAACAAATAAGTGGAGCTACCTCATGACGCAAAGAGACGAAGGCCTTGACTGCTCAAGATGATGAAAGGCAGTATTGGACCTTCTGTTTTGTGTCTCCGGGTGAATCGAATATTGCCTGTGCCGAGGGATTGGATGAAGACTCTGTGAGTGAAGGGGAAATCACAGTTGAACTAGTGATTTCAAATAACGAAGATACTACACATGTGGTAAATCACCAAGGTAAAGAAGAACTCAAAATGATATGTTCAAAATCTCCAGCATCCGAAAAGTCTAGCACTACACTGATGGCTCATACATCAGATTTTTCACATGTAAGTACCAAAGACTAACTCTTTAAAAATCATGCTTGTATTGAATGTAATAAATTTAGAGAAAGCATTGATCTTATGTTTGCTAGGTTATTAGACCATAATGATAGCTTGGTAAATTATTTATAACTGTGCATAGAAGTTAATCGGATTTTAAAATAAAACGAGTGTAGTTATAAAGAGAAAATAGAACTTTTAAATAAACAACTAAGGGAAACCGAGGTTGTTGCTTTTAATCCAACCAATGATATAAAGTTCTACTTAAATTCCTTGGAAGAAACTAAGAAAGAAAATCAGTTTTAGAAGTCGAAGTCAGCTCATTAAAACAAAAACTGCACAGTTGGACCAGTTCTTCTCACATATTTCAACACTCAGTGAAAGAACGAAATAACGGGGAGGGGTTGGGTTACAAAGTGGTTCCACCACCACATGAGATCATGTTAAATACTAAATGTAGACCAGTAAATAACAATCCAATTAAGGATCATTTGGTGTCCACTCCTCTAGTTAGTGATCTGGATTCCATGGGTAAACCGGTGAATTCTGTCACTAAACAGAAGGAGGATACTTTGAAATCTAAAGGTAAGATGCCTATTGTGAAATTATATGAACAATTCAAAAGGGTTAATGTAAGGTCAGGTTCACCAAAGTCTATTTCAAAACCCAAACTGACCAAACCAGTTAACCAACCACATGTTTCACGTCAAAGTCGAAATAAACAAAAGGCTAAAGATGTTAAAAACGTTCAAACAATGAATTTTGTTAATGAAGCAAAAACATCTAAACAAGAAGTGTCGAAACCCAACCAGACTCAAGTCCCACCTATATCACACTCTACCCCTCACAAATAGTTCCATCAACATGTAGAAGGGGGATCTTGCTACAGTTATGGAAAGAAAGGACATATTGCTTCTAATTATCCTTATTATTAGACTCCTAGACAGAAAATTGAACTTTATGATACTAAACCACGTTTTTCTAAAAGGAGTTCTATCTCTCCACCAAAGAGTATAAATCAACCTAAAGTTTAGACTATAAGCCAGACATCTGTTTATCACAAACAACCCTTACACAGAACTAGCTTATGGGAAGAAAAGTCAAGTCAACTATCTGATGATAAGAACAATATGAAAAATGATATGCCCTCACCCTCAAATGGACAGTGGGTTGAGTTTATGATATGTGATTCCTCTAGGTCACCCAAGCCAGTTAAGGCTTGGGTCCCAACCTAAACTAATCATTTCCTTTGAATGTCTAGGCACATGACCGGGAATCTGTCTCTCCTTTACAATGTCAAACAAATTAAAGGGGGACATGTATCATTTGTTAGGAACAAAGGAGGATACATCACAGCTCAAGGCGAAGTGGGAAACCAGAAAGTAAAGTTTGATAAGGTCAACTACGTTCAACAACTACAAAATAACTTGCTTTTAGTATCCAAGATATGTGACAAAGGATTCAAAGTTGTTTTTTACAACAAGAAGTGCTATGTATTGAAGAAGGATTACATTATCTCAGAGGACCAAATCTTAATGTCAGCTTGAAGATATAATGACTTATATGTCTTGGATCTATCAAAATCCTTCATAACCGATCATCAAGTTCAATGCTTCTTGTGAAAGGCAACAGAGAGGGACTCGATCTCCTGGCATAGGAGAATAGGACACATCAATCCACGGAAGATGAATCATCTGATCCAGAATGATTTAGTAAATCAAGTTAATGTTAATAATTTTCAACTTCTAGATTTTTGTGTAGCGTGTAAGAAAGGTAAACAGACCAAGAAGTTTCACAAGGTAAAAAAAGTACATTCTATTGACCTGTCTCTCGAACTTCTACACATGGATTTGTTTGATCCTGTCACTACCAAAAGCATGGCTAGGGATCTGTACTTTTATGTAGTCACTGATGACTACTCAAGATTCTCTTGGGTTATGTTTTTGAAATCCAAATCAGAAACATTTGAATCATTCGAACAGCTGGTGACTACATTGGAATCTTTCTACAAGCTGAAAGCGAGACAGATTCGCTCAGACAACGGCATGGAGTTCAAGAACTAGTGGATGGAGGCATTCTGCAAAGAGAAAGGAATTATACACCAGTTCACATCTACCTACACTCCACAAATGAATGGAGTTGCTGAACGAAAGAACATGAGCTTGATAGAGACAACAAGAACGATGCTATCCAACTCGAAATTGCCTATCCAATTTTAAAACGAGGCAGTTGCCAATGCATGTTACACCCTCAATCGAGTCTTGGTGGTCAAACATCATGGTAAAACATGTTATGAGTTTCTCTAGTTACGTAAACCTAATCTGGAGTACCTCAAACCATTTGGCGCACCATGTACGCTATTGAAGAAAACTCAGTCAGGGAAGTTCAGTGAGAAGGCTTAAGAAGGGATTTTTCTAGGATACGATATACAAAATAAGAGAGTTTATAACAACTCAATGGGTCAAGTAGAAGTGTGGTACAACGTTGACGTTCAAAGATACACCACCACCCTACTAGAAAGGGACCCTCATTCTTTTTCGACAATGATGGATTCTTTAAGTCCTTCAACATCCCTCTCTCCCTTCCTAAGGATGAGTTATCGACCAAATTGATGTACGATGTCTTAAGCACACCGTCACTAGACTCAAAAACATTAGGTTCACAAGGTGAATCTTCTAGTACTTTAGGGGGAACACTTAAAGTAAACGACTCCTCCTCTGACGATGAAGAAGTGGAGAATGATCAGGTGGAACAAGCTCCTGCTACTGAAAGTACACAAGCATCAGATATCGATGCCTCTGAAACTTCAGAACCACACACTCCAATGGCTACAAATACTGAACCAAGAATTCAAAATCTGGATAAGGAAGTAGTAGTTCCCAACACTCCCAAATCACGACTAAATGTATATCATCCTCTGGACAATGTCATAGGGGATGTACAATCGGGAGTACGGACAAGAAATCAGCTATACTCAGCTGATTATGCCTCAGTCATGGAAAAAGGCTATCTTCACGACGGTGCTTATCGATGTTTTGTGTCTCAATTTGTGCCAAAATATGTAAGTGAAGCCTTAAAAGATGAGGCATGGGTTAGTGTCATGCAAGAAGAACTCCTTCAATTCAAGAAGCTAGGAGTATGTACACTGGTGGATAGACCAAAAGGTGCTAAAGTAATAGGCACTAAATGGGTCTTGAAGTGCAAGAAAGATGACCAAGGGGTCAAAATAAAAAATAAGGCTCGACTTGTCGTTCAAGGTTTTAGACAAGTCGAAGGAATCAATTACAATGAAGTGTTTTCACCTGTGGCTAGAATGGAAACAATCTGTATCTTACTAGCCTATGCATCTTACATGAAAATTAAAGTTTATCAACTAGATTTCAAGAGTGCATTCCTTCATGGTGAAATCCGTGAGACAGTGTATATTAGTCAACCCGAAGGATTTGAGGATCCTTATCATCGGGACAGAATTTACAAGCTTGATAAGGCTCTTTATGGGCTCCATCAAGCCCCGAGAGCATGGTATGAGAAACTCTCAACTCATCTGGTTTAACATGGTTTTCACAGAGGAGTTATTGACTGTACACTGTTCATCAAAGAAAAGGATGGTGACTTACTACTCGTACAAATTTATGTTGATGACATAATCTTTGGTTCTAGAAACGGAGAGTTATGTAATTAATTTGAATCTGTCGTGAAAGAAAAATTTGAGATGAGTGCAATGGGGGAGATGACGTTCTTCCTACATCAGACTAAATATGTAGGGGATATCCTCAGTAGGTTTGACATGAAGAACGCTTCAGCTGCTGGAACTCCACTTGCCACGAACCACGATATGGCACCGGACGAAAATGGTGATCTGGTTGATGCTACAATGTGTAGAGGAATCATCGGATCCTTTATGTATCTCATAGCATCTCAACCTAATATCATGTACGCGACGTGTCTCTGCTCCAGATATCAGGCAAAACCGAAAGTCAACCATCTCATAGGTGTTAAATGGATTTTCCATTATCTAAAGGGTACTCCAACACTCGGGTTGTGGTATCCACATGATGATGATTTTTGAGCTTACAGCGTATAGTGACTCGGATTATGGCGGTTGAAAAGTGAATTACAAGTCAACATCAGCAGGATGTGAGTTCCTTGGTACATGGTTAGTCACCTGGCAGTGTAAGAAGCAGACCTCCGTTGCTCTGTCAACATGTGAAGTTGAATACGTTATTGCTGCAAGTTGTTGTTAACAAATCATTTGGATTCAACAGCAAATGTGAGACTACAATTTGAAATTTTCTAACACTTCTATCTATGTTGATAATTCTGTTGCTATAGCCGTAACAAAAAATCCAGTCCAACATCCTAAAACTAAACACATCGGTATTAAGTATCACTTTATACGTGACTGTTTTGAAAAGCAACTAATCGATGTGGTTAAAATAAATATGGATTTGTTAGGACCTGCTACATACTAAGTACTAACTGATTCAACGTGAAACCAGATCAAATAGTGCGAAATCCTATTTTATTGGCGATCCAATCAAAGAAAACGTTAATTCAATCAAACCTAACGATTAGAATACGTTAAGAATAGATTAGGAATGATCTGAAACGTTCTATGAACTTGGATGAGACGTACTGGACGAACTCAGACGGCTAGGGTTATGTAATCTCGAAAACTCTTTAAAAGTCTCGTTTTTCCACGAATTAAGTGGTATTTATAGGTTACAGTCTTCAGTCGTACGACTGAGCTAGGTGACTGGCTCAGTCGTGCGAC
>BJCM01213471.1:0-26474 GCA_018326385.1 Flaveria bidentis
TATATATATATGAAGTTCCCCCTCTTTAAAAATATATTAATTTCGCTCCATTTAAGCTCCGTCACTGTCTGTGAAGGAAACAAATGTTAAAGGGAGAGGAACATGCCCATCCCCCACATTTGTTCTGGATGGTACAACCAACACCCGCAAAATTTAAATAAGCAAACCAAAAGATTCAAAATCTCAATAAAATCTAAAAAGAAAAACTTTAGAAATAGAATAAAGTTCATCTGACCTGTTATATTGATGATTGATTGTTGTTACAAAAGTACAAATAAGAAAACTAAACATATTTGTAAGATAAACCCAAAATAGAATAGAATTTAATGTTGAAACAAAAACAAAATAAAATTAAAATTATGTTACATGTTAGAAAGCAAAATGCGTAAATCGTAACCATTCCATTAGATTTTTACTACCTCTAAGTTAGATATATACACAAAATGAAACAAAATATATACGACATATGAACATTGGCTCAATAGTCACATAGACTGATTACAGATAGACGCAAAAAATTGTAGCCGGAGTTCATCTTTTCTGCATCGGTTTTGTTAATGGACGATATCGAAATGATTGGTTTAATTTTTTAATATTTAAATATTCATAATTAATTTAGACGTATTTTAATTTTCTTTTCACGGGTCAAATATAATATACTTGATGCTCGTTTTTGCAATAACATTCTTGACCTTTGCGACATTCTTGTTTTCATTTATGTTTCAAAATATTTTTTTATTAAAAACTGAGATTTGTTTTTCTTTAAATTCAATTTGAAGTTCTATAACCCTTATTTTAAAACATCCGCTTCTTACCTCATAGCTTTATGCATGTGCTTGCATACTGTTTACATTTAGTTTGGTTTCATTAATTTTTTGTTTTCGTATCCAATTTTATCCTAACACGCGAGAGAATTCTACTAGTTAATATTTAAATAAAAAACCAAAAGGCTTGAGCATTCATCCACTGATTTGAATGTCAGATAAGAAGTTAAGTAGACGAATCATTTTCATAGAAGTGGGTATAAAGTTCAAGACTCGATAGGACATTACCACCGATTCGAACAAAGAGAATTATCTATATATTAGAATGAAGCACCCAAGCATAATCAACAAATATGTATTGAAGCAAAGACATATTCACAATGGGAGAAGCATAACGTAATAGAGAAAGAATATTGATCTATCCATATTGAAACCCATATTGAAACCCATATTGAAACCTAATAAAAAAACATTCTTGTGCATATTATATATTCACAGACAACAATGTCGGTTTTGAGTGAAAAAATATTGTTCATTTGATACAACTTCTGAAGGAGTGTTGGACGATGGCTTTACATGTAGACTTGTCTATTGTTGAAAGACTTTCATTTACTTCTATCGTTCTTTTTCATTTGATAACAATCATCTTTTCTCCTACTTCTCTTTCTCTTCATACCTAGAACCCGACTCCTCTTGGTTGCTTGTCATTCGATGATCACATCTTCCATTGACTAAACCTACGTTTTATTCTTTGACCTATAGAGCTTTACTTGTGATTTTGGTTAACGCTAATGGATCCAGACCTAACGTGATTCCTACTTGTGATGCATCGACATTTTATTTCATTTAAACCTAAAATAAAGGTTAAAAAGATATATTAAAAACTAAGTTAGAAATCAATGTATTACAAGGGTAGAAAAATTCAACATATTAAAATCATTACACTTATTTAATATTTTATATGTTGCATGTCATTAGCCACTAATAAAATAATTAGTAAAGAAAAATTAAAAAGATATAAGTAATAAAAATACAAAATAATAAAATTATATTAAGATAAGATAAAATAGAAATGTTACAATTTAGTTTGTTTAATAATTTATTAATATTAAAAAATTATATATCAGATATTTATTTATTTAGTTTACTTATTTAAAATTAATTTTATTTAACATAAGAGAGGGATGAGAAACAAAAATATAAAATTCATAACCAGTTGCCACGTGTCCCTCTAAAATCTTCTTTTAAAACGAGTCTCATACATCAAAGAATCTCAATATATAATAAAAGAAAGAGATTAAACCACATGGCATGATTTTAGACAATACATTATCACCTAGTACTTTCATAGTATATTTAATGTTTAAATAATATTTAATGTCTAATTAAATAACAATCTAAAATTAGATTTTAAAATATAATTATTGAAACATAAATTTAAAACCTTCAAATTTCAAATTCAATCTACAAATTAATACAAGATTTTATCTAAGAATAACTAATTAAATTAGTAAAAAATTTAAACTAAAAATTTGAATATTCAAATGGATAATATGCAATACATAAATTTTAAATTAGTCAATCCGAGTATTTGGGTCACTAGTTTCAAAATTTTAAAATATTTTATATTTAACAATATCATATAATATTTGTCTACATTATATAAGATTACACCATTATTTAATATGATATACACAATATTTTTTTCTAGTTACCTTTCTTTTACTATTAAAAATATTTGAGAAATATATGAAAAAACTTTTTATATAATCAAATAGTCTAGGTATTTTACATGAAAATTTTCTCTTACTTCTTTATCATTCACACAATTATTATTTTTAATTTAGTTCGTATTGCATTCAATTATTATATTATGTACACTTGGATTTAAAAAGTAAGTTTTTAATGATAAACTTTAATACTAATACTTTTTGTCATGCGATCATAACTTTCACTTTGTTTACTTTTTATTTATGTTTACTAGCTTATAAGGTATTAATAAAACATCAAGTTAGTTGCTTAACAGGACATTATCAGTATCAAAACTAACTTTTTTTTTAAATGTTATTGACATATCACGCTATGATTCTTTTATGGTGGCATCAAATGTATATTAATTCGGTAGATACTTACTCTATTGAGTAAGGTATGGTTGAGGAAGATGTATTGTTCAATTAATCAAATTGTTATTTTATTCTTTTAATATTTATTTTATAAAACATATTTGTTAACTATCCTTAATTTTTAAAATTTTAAATTATAGGGCACTACAATGCAAAGAATATTTTAAAAAGATGATTATCTTAAATTGGAAAAGTTATTGACTGAGTCTGATTATGAATTTGTGTACAAAGAAGTTTTTAGGTATTTATAAACATTAATAATGTTTTTCTATGTATTTAATTCTTTCATTTAATTTATATGTATACACATTTATTACAAACTTATTAATTATAACAGATAATTTATATTTCTATTTGTTTTAAATTTAATTTTTTTCAACCCATGTAAAACACACTCGTTTAACATACGGTAGTTAGGTTAATTAGTATCATATACACGATGGTTAGGTTAGTATCATATATGATACTCTGATTTTGGTATTGATCTGTATGACGTTTATCAAGTTTACAGATATATATATATATATGATATAATTCATAAAAATACTTTTTATCAAGTTATTTCACAAACAAAATACTTAATCTAACTTTTTATTTATTTTTAAATCTAAATGTAGGTTATACCTTAAAGCATGGATTCATCCGTCAAAAAGATAACCGAATTCAACATAAAAATAACATAACTACGAAAAGTGCCATAGAGATCGAAAAATTAAAGGTTAAAAAAGTATAGAGTAGGGACCATTTGGTAATACACTCAAGGTACATAAAACAATGATCGACAAAAATATTCTTCCTCGTGATGCAAGTAATATAGTTATTCTGGTGTTTCTCATGCATGGCAGGATATACCATGGAGAATGATGTTTAGAGTTTGTGTGCAAAACACATGCACTCATTGTTTACGTAGAATCATAATCACTAATTAAACTAGTTATCTAAGTTTCTAATTTCACGCTTCGATAACTTCTAAATACACTTTAAAATTTATAGAAAGTTACTAGAAGTACGCAACCAACGAAGAATTCGGGTTCGAAATTGTTATTGGGTCATACTAGCATTTACTTAGTAAGCTTTGCATTGATACATCTACTTTATTCGGATAACTAAGCTACAAACTTGTGTATATGTATGTTGAAAAAAATATAAATTAAATATTAAGTAGTTAATGATAATAAGAATTAAAAAAAGAAAATAAAACAATTATTTATTAGGTGGGAAAGGATTCAAATATAAAATTTTCTAAAAATAAAGAGTGTAAGAAGTATTAAGATGTTAACAAGTGTTTTTTTGATCAAAATTAGGTTGGAGGTAAAATTAGTAATGTCCATCCTTCTCAAGTTTCATCATTTTTTATTATTTATAACTTTTACATACGATCTTATTTTTCTTGAAAAAATTATACAATAAAAACGAGCATTTTTATCTTTATAACGCTTATAGTGTTGATATATAAAAACAAAGTATATTGTAACTTATTGTTTAATGTCATCAGGTTATTGTGTAATATTCTGATTTGATGTGAATTACACAACTTTATCTAATTAGTAATATACAATGAACTTGAAACATAAAAAGTTATATTTTTTATTATTTTGTTCTTCGATTATCATCATTTTAATAAACACATTGTTAAATACAATGGTCAACATTAAACACACTGGTAACACTAGACACGATGATTAGCGATAGTCACAATAAGATGCTTGACAATAATTACACAATGACATGATTAGTATTTCATAATGTACTGAAAAACATAAAAAATTACATTTAGGAAAATCATCGTTTTAAAAACACAATGCATAACAATAGTCAACATTACACATGATAGGTAACATAATGACTAACATTGGGCTCAATAATAACAATAGACATAATTTGCTGCTTGACAAAGATTACATAATTATCTGCTCAGGATATTACAATGAACTAGAAAAAAACATAAAAAATTACATTTTTAATATTGTGTTATCTGAAAATCATTATTTTAATAAACATAATAGTTAACATTAGAGATAATAGGTAATATAATGACTAACACTAGACTTGATTATTAGCAATAAATATAATGAATTGTTTGATGAGATTTACACAGTAACTTGATCATGATTACACATTAAACTGGAAAACAAAAAAAATACATTTATAGCATTGTGTTATTTGAACATCATCACTTTTAAAACACAATGCATAATAAAATGTCAACATTAACCACAATTATTTGATGGATATTACACAATAATATTATATTATACAATGAGTTGACAAATACTACAAAATTATTTGAAATAACGTGAAAAATGATTAATAGTAGCACCTTGCCCCTTATGATATATATATAACGGGACCATAATAAGTAGAATATGAGCGACTAAACTTGTTAACACCCATAACCGGGACAATTAACTTAGACTTCATTATCTTATCAATGACCATATAGTTACGAGCATAGGTTGTGAAGTTTTTTACACTCTCTACCGGGAGGTTACAATTTACACAAAAAGATTATGCTATTTATTTCTTCTATAAAAACTTAACTAGTGGTAAAAATATAATCAAGAAAAAAACATATAGAAAGATATTAGTTTAGAATCAATAATGAATAATATGTTATAAATCTACAAGAACTGTATAATACATCATACATCTGTACCTATCGCTTTAAATGTGATGTATAAAACGATTATATATTATTGTCTCCTTTCTTTCTCTTATTAATTTAACTTTTTAATGCATTTTATACAATTGCATTATATTGTTTTTATGGATTAATTAATTTTCAAATTTGGTGTATGAAAACACATATAAAAAACCATTTGTGTGTCCCCAAAAATTTCCAAAACGGATTCATAATATGATAAAGCAAATTTATTTTAATGTTTCATATTCTCTCTAGACTGTTAGTTATTAAATTTAATTGACTTTTCAGAAGCATTCCCTAATTAAAATATGTATGCGTATTTTAAAGACCGTGACAAACATTTGGTCTAAACCTAATAACTACGATATTCTAATATTATAGTATCCATCGTTAGTTAAATATCTTTTATTTTTTTTACTACACCTTCTAACAAATCCAAGCAAATAATATTATTTTAAATATTATAAAGCCAAATAAAAAATATCTTGTATTGGTGAGGTGTTGCTTTATATATAAAGATAATTAGAAAATGATATAAAATAAATTTCAAAACGACCCCATGAGTCCATGACTATGAAGTAAAACTTAAATAATAAAATAAAAAATAAGTAATTCTGTTATATTGTTCATGCGGATTGTGACACTTCCTCATATTACAACACAAAGTTTTGTTTTTAGTAAGATATTTTCATCCAACAAATATTATATTTATTGGTAACTATTCAAACAAAGAATCTTAATCATCCATCCTCTTAATAAATGTATTAGATTAAACTAGTATTAAGTCCTCTGCGTTGCAGCGAGGGGCGTAAAACTATATTGAGTAGCATCACTTGCCGGCACGCCATCGCTAGTGATTACCAAGATCGAAAACACTTGAAATAAAAAACGAACAAAATAACACTGAATGAAAAGTAGACGTATATGTGGTAAACCACACATGCAAAACGTAAAACATATGAAACAATAAGTAAGTCGATGTAGGACCAGCACGTTGCGACAAAGCCGTTAAGCGGAGAGGAAATATCATAAAAATGTCGAACAACACATGCACGTTGCGGCGTGTTAACTTGTAAAATTTAGACCGAAATGTAAGATGAAAAAGTGTAAAATATGAAAAGTATGAGTGATCAAAATCGAAAGTAAAAAATATTAGTGGTAAATCGTAAAAGATGTGAAAATATTGGGTTAAAGTGAAAATGTTAAAAATTAAAAAAGAAAAAAAATTTAGGTACAACCCATTATAACACTTGGTACAACTCACAATACATACAAAAGTTGATAATTAGTATTATATATGATTGTAGGAGATATTTATGTACCCTTATATTTTTTAACGTTTATAACTTATACCATTAAAAATTACTACATAAATATGAGTGTTTTCATAACAAGTGTAATATCGTTATGTGCAAAAGTTAAAAAAAATTAGGTTTTCTCGCTCATTGTTATTCTAATCGTCATTGTGTCTTTTTGCTCGTCATTATGTTTTCAGTTTTCATTATGTTTTCTAGAACACCATTTTGTTATTTTAATGATGAGTGCTAAAAACACAATGGTGAATCAACACTATTAACTTTTAATATGTAAAACATAATAATAAAATAACAATGCATTTATCTAATTTATAAAAAAGTAATATAAAATGACACAAAATAGCAAAATAATATAAATCATAAAACATAACAATGAATGTGCTATTGTGTTATATTGACCACACTTGTTTTTTGTTATAATTAGCTAGAAAAAATACACTGTTAATATAATATTATTGTATACTTCTAATATATAAATATTATGATAAAATAACAATAAATTTACGATAGTTGTTCCAAGAAGTTAATATAACGCAAATTTCTGTTTACAAATATTAAAACGACTTATACTCATCAATCATCATTCAAATTTAATTACGATATTTCCCTTTGATAGTTGAGCGAGTTAAAAGTTACCAACGGCCCAGCCCATTTGAGTCTCTTAATTGTCGTGGATTGTTAATCTTATGGGCTTATATTCGGTTCAATCCACTACTAATAATATTATTACTAGTGGACAATGCTTTTTGGTCCAAACAATATTATTATTGGGCTGAATTGGCCTCAATGGCTTGAGACTGTATGTTTTTATTAGAGACAAAAACTTATAAGTTGGGCCCTTTTTGTTTTCTTTTAACAAGGATATTTCATTTGAAGTTCTCTAAAAATACTTAAAATTAAAATTACTTGGACGATGTTTAAATAGTGTTTGATTTTTATCATTAAACTAACAACCCAAGGTGAGATAAAAAGAAATGATAATTAGAATAACTAAACATGTTCCATTGGCCCGCTAAATATTCTACTAGGCAAGGGTATTTAAGATCATCATTTCTGATTATATAACCTTAATATTGTCACCCATAAGTAGTTGAAATCAACATAACCTTAATCTCGTGTATATATAACTTTATGCACTTATGTATATTCATAGACGAAGGTTAAACTAAAACTAGATTTTGTCTTAAAAACAATAAAAAGTATTGACTTATTTAAAGTTTTACTGTCGCATATAAAATATGAGTTGTATGATTGAATTTTATACTGTTTATTTCAAAAATTATGTTTTTTGATAAAATTTTATACTTACTTTTTTTGAATTCATGTTGTCTGTTTTGTACTAGCAAAATCCTACTTTTTAGTTAAAGTTTTTGGCTTTCATCAATAATAGATCAAAGATTCAAACACTGTTGGAATGAGTTTAATTGAAGCTCATTTGAGCTGTTTTAAGACGTGTAAAATCAATTTTAGAATACTTATCAAAAACTAATTCTTATTTGAACATATCCTTATATTCATATATAGTAGATAGTACATGTGTTTGTATAAATATTACATATACGTGTATACATGGATAGAACTTCATGTGTATACATAGTCACATACATATATTAATTTATTTATAAATATTAATGGTACCTGATAATAGAGTCGAATTTCACATTGATAGGTCAACATCGATCAAACATTATCAACACTACGAATATCAATATTGTCATTCTTATTTAAAGCAGCCTCATTAATCAAGTGGCCATTGGATCGAATAATTCGTTATGTACGTGTGTGATGACTTTTAAGGTTTTATTGAATCAAACAATATTAATAACTATCATCTTTATATTATCAACACTACGAATATCTATATAGTAATTTTGAATAATTAAGTGTTAAATAAATAAAAGGTCTGAATCATTAAGTGTTGAATCATTAAGTGTTGAATTATTAAGAGGTCTGAACCATTAAGAGTTAGTATATCGTTAACTATTCAAAGACAAATATCTGACTAATTCAAATAAAAGTTGTTAATCATTTAACATTAGACATTTTAACCATTCAACATTAGTATAATGTTTACCCTTTCAGAAGAGGCAAATCTCTGAACCTTTCAGATGCTTGCGAAACAAACAGTCTGAACCATTAAGATTTGAATCATTCAGACATCTAAACTATTAATAGGTTGAATAACAGTTTGCCAAACAACCCTTTAGACTTTTGATTCATGTAATTTGTTGGAAGTAAAATTGGAACTAGAGTTAGAATTGAAATTTGAATGAATCACATTTGAAATTTAATATTTCCCAAAGGAATTGTAATTAAAGAGAATTGTAATATATATAGGAAATTTTAATTTTTAAATGCATTTTTAGTGCCAAAACACTCATAAAAGATTTGAAATTTATTACTCATTGCAAACCGCCACCACCTCTAGGACAACCGATCACCGCCGTTATATACCACCAAGCCGCCATCTCCACCGCCAGTCGACTGCGACCACCAACCGCGTCCAACAATCGCGCCCATTGTAAAAAACCGACCGTACTCCACCGCCTCCACCAACCAATCACGTCAGGCGTCGAAAACAGACAATCACCATAAAAACCCGACGCGGTTCGGCAACGACAGTCGGTGGTCTGCCGCGGGTGCGGTCGGTAAATACAGGCGTTGTATGCGGTGCATGCGGATAGCGGCGATTGTCGGTTTGTCGTCAACAGTGACGACACGAACAGTTATTGGCTGGTTTGGGTTGTCAGGGGTAGGGAGACAAGTGGGCAATAGGTGGTGTGTCAAACGATTTTGGGTGATCGACGACGGTCGGAGGTTGAGGGCAATGACAACAGTCGAAAGTGGCAGTTGGCGGTAGTCAAATGTCGGAGGTGGTGGCGGTCAAAGGTCGGCAGTGGTTGTCATGGGCGTAGGTGGGCGGTCGAAGGTCAAAGGTTGGTGACATCGGCAAGGGTCGTCGGTATGTCGGTTGGTGGTAGGCGGAAGTGGCAATTGGTTGTGAAGGTCGGGGTGAGTTGAATTTTAAATCCTTTAAAATTTAAAAGGATTTTAAAATCCTTCATTTAAAAAAATTTAAGAGAATCTTATTCTAATTTCTTTCAAAACCACACACATTAATAATGGAATTTAAATTTTCAATAAATTCCTACCAAATAAACACAAATTACCGAAAGAATTATTATTTCAATTCTATAATAATATACCTTTTAAAAAGTGATGATTTGAGGATTCGTGTGTGATGTCTAAATAATAATATAAGCATGTGAAGAGTTACAAAACCACTAAAATGGATGGTTTTATTTTTATTCTTAGGGTGGTGAGATATTTTTTACTACTCTCATCCATTCTAACATCTCAAATGTAATATTATCTATCTTAAAGTAATTTAATAAATGACACCACTACCCTCAAACACTCTTATACATTTTGTTAATTTTAAATAAATTACATATTTCAAAACATGGATACAAGTGAAATTCAACAAAAAATAAAAAATATTTCGAACATCAAGCTCAGCTCATATGGTACATTATCATGGTGGGGTGCAAATGATTCAAAAATAAGTAGATATTGTAAATAGTAGATGTATTAACCGGATATAATTTGAGTAGTCATAATCGATATGATAAAGTATAACACTTGAGTATGCACGACCGGATAATAAGACTGGTTTGAACTAGAACCACCTCATCTCGTACGCAAACGGCCTTCTCGCAAACTATTACCGGCTACTTGCTATTTAGCTGTTTTTTTATTGCACCAACTTTTGATTTTATGAAGGAATCCATCGAGAGTAGACCACGATTCGAAACCCGTGGTTCTTCATCTTTTTTTTCTTTTTCTTTTTTACCTTTCTCTCGTCTCTTTCAAAATATATTATTAACATCAAACTCTTTTAATTACTTTGGTTCATTTATAGTTTTTGCATTTTCTTTTACTTAAATAAAAGGAGTAAAAATTTATACAACACCTAATGGTTAGCGCATACAATGACAGAGCTTGAACCAAAGCTTATATGGGGGAGGGAAGTAAACTATTTTAAGGGGGGACTCTATATTTATTAAAAAAATTCATTATCGAACCGGAAATTTACACTACTGACAAAAATAAGAGCCCCGCCCCCACCCGGCCCCAAAGAAGCTTCACCCCTGGCGTCATGTGTCATTTACCTCACATCTTATATTTGATTGCAAGACTACTATCGAACCCGGCCCCAAGACTCGCTTCCGTATTACTTACACGTTGTGCTAACTATGTTATGTCATTGTGTTAAATATGACAATGTTAAATATGGTAGGTTATTATGTCAAATATTTGTCATCAATTGTTATATATATGTATTCATAATTATGTTTTACGTTTTAAATCATTTTATGTTTTTTATCATTGTTTTTTTATATATTATATAAATTTATTGTTATTTATCATTGTGTTTTATATTCAAAAGTACACAATAATGTAATTTCCCCAATGTGTTTTTAAAAAGTTTGTATTCAAAAAACAAAATGACGAGCATAAAAAGCAATAAGACATGTTATTTTTGTGTTTTACGTTTTATATAAATTTATGTTATGGTGTCATGGTTTTTAATATATTAGCTTAATTAGTTATTACTTTATCATCATGTATTACATATTAAAAGTACCCAACAATGTTATATAACCATTATATTTTTTTTTCAAATACATCATCTTAGTTACACAATAGTGTTCAGAATAACACAATAATGAACAAAAAAACACAATTAACATTAAAAAAACAAAAAAAAACTTTAAAAATAAAACCCAACAAAAGTGATCATTTCTAAAATCCTCCAAAAAAACTTGTTTCTTATAATGTGATCTCAACTAATAATTAAGATATTAATGGTTACTTTTTTTTCACTTTTTAGATTTAAACTCTTACCCAAGTTTTAAATTAAGGAATATTTAAAAATGTAAGACACTCAAGTGAAGGAACTAAGAAGTTGCTGAGCAATCACAGAGGACCATCTCAAGTTAAAGTTGAAGACAAAAGATTCAAAGTGTCACAGGGTGGCAATGCGATCTGTTGTAGCTTTACTAAACTCTTTCGGTTGACTATTAAAAGCTCATAGCACTTTAATTCATGTGAAATAATAAAACCGTTGATAAGAATATAGTTAGTGTACCACCATTAATCACTATTAGGTTTCAAATATGCGATTTTGACTTATTGTTAGCTTCATATTTAGCAAGTGTGATCTCGTCTTGTGGGCATTGCAATAGTTTTTGACAGTCGCTAATGTTCATCAATATGTTATGACATTTTTTTTTTGGTAAATAGTCTCTCAACTAATGGTGTTGGGTTGCATAACATGAAGTCGATAGGGTAGTAAATGCGATCTACTGTAGCTTCCCCTAATTTTTATTCGCATACTTATGACTATCCTTGAAAATGACATGTGGTGTGATTAAGGTTCGGTATGAAGTGATAGATCAGTTTCTTAAATTTTTGTGTTTGAAGCGTGACGCTTTACTCTCTCTTAGTTACTTGACTCTTTGGTGTAAGATTAAAAACACGTAGATTTGCAAACCGTTGTTTTGGAAAACACAACTTGTAAATAAAATATAAATTATGATATGTGATAATGTCATACAAATAAGAGTAGCTAAGCATACATTAGATTATCTTATTTGTTTGGTGTAACTAACCTCCAACATGTTTATCTAAGAAAACGTTCATACATGGACATTTAGTTTATTGCAATTTTAGTAATTAAATTTGAATACACATAGCGACTAAAAATGGTTCATATAAATAGAAAATTGTTTTTTTGATATAATTATACAAGTATTTCTATTATATTCTCATTTATGTATATTTATTTTAGACCAACCAAATCTTAGATCTATTATCACACTATGCCATCTTTGTGATCAAAAGGTTAAATCAACAAAACATGTAGATTACCATGCCAACACTCATGAAAGAGTTTAAAAAAAAGTAATTGCACGGTGAAATTAAATGTATTAAGTTGATCAATCAATTGTGTTGTTTAAAAAACAAACAAACTTATCCATTAAAACTTTAATTATAACAGTATCATTAGCGGAGTCTGGTAGACATAAAAACAAACTTTCCTCTAATTCAAGAGATAGAGATGATACTTCCCGTTATACTCCGCTCTAAACAAATTAATGTATATATTACATCGATTAAAAAGTTTAGAAAAATATTTATGTTTTACATTTAGAAATTTAAATTAGTTTGGACTGAGTTATTAATAGCGTTTCACATGCTAGTTGCTACTATCGGCCAAGTAGTATTGGGCCCCGCCCACATGCAATGGGCCCCAACCACTACAATCGGTGATTTAATAAAACCCGATTGTCATTATTTAACATTTTATAATATTATTTATATTTAACCAAATAAAAAATATCTTCACACACTTATTCGTTAACTGATTACGGTCCTTTTAGTTTGAGATAATGAATTTAAGAAATTAATTATGGTTATAGTTATGATTCTTTGATTTATTTATTATAATATTCGGATTTCGAAAAAAGTTACGTATATAAAATCACCGAGGATGAATGTTTCAAGTTAATAGGTCTGACGGTATATTGATGTGTAAAATGATATTTTTTCTCTAAAGTTAATGGTTAAATTCATATGGTAGATAGTGATATTGTTTAGGAGTATTTGGATTGATGTTGATGTAAAAACAAATAGATGATTGGACGATTATGTTTCTTTGAAACAAAGTAATTATTTAAATGCACAAGTAAAAAACAACCCCTTAATTTGACGTATAATCTAAAAGTTATTTTATTTAATCAAATAATTCTTAAAACGACAACTTCATTAAAGTAGTGTCATTTAGTTTATTCGCTAGTTATATTAATTAAGTTATTAACAAATATGGATAATGAATTCTCGGGCTATAATTACCCCCGACTTTTTAATAAAATATGAGAGGTTTTAAGTTCAAGTTTCATTTACGATATGAAAGGGGGCTTTAGGTTGGGCATATGGATTTTCTTACATATGGTATGTTTTCTTTTGAATCTGATTTTGGTTCTATAACCACGTAGTGTAGATGATCGGGTGGGTTAGTGGTCTGTTAGTGATTTTTTAACCGTTCAGAAAAAAAGTAAAAAAAATTGTGTATTTTTATGTGTTTCAATGCAACAATATACACCAGCATATTAATACAAATGTTTATAATATTACATATCGATATGGGTTTAGACCGTAGACAGACAGAACCAAACATGAATGTGGTTATGTTTATGTTTGTTGGTCTAGTTTTATTTGGGAAAACAAAATGAACAAATATGCATAAACAAACGTATTTACTCTTGTTTTTCATTAGAAAAATGAACATATTTATGTTCAGACAAAAATACTTTAAACAACAAATATAAATAAACACAAATGCATAAAAACAAACTTGATATATAAATTCTATATTTCTAAAATTAATAGCAATCTCATGTTGAAGACTCAATGGACGCAAAAGAATTAAGTCAAATACAAGCTTTAAAAGTTTCACATGTACGTCAATTCTTCAAATCGATGTCAATAAGGATAAACAATGTACCGCCCATATTTTAAACTTAAATGACAAATCAATATTATGGTTTAATATGAAAATATAAAAGATTGCTTTGAGGCTAAAGAGAAATCTAAGTTGCTGTGATGAATCTATAGAAAATGAATCAACAACTAAATCGTTTTGTCGTTATACATAGCCCAAATTAATAAATTTAACCATATATTTCAATTTGTAATTTACTAATTATCATGGGAAGTAAACAAGAAATATGTATATATAACTTGAGAAAGTTTACGGTATAAAGTTGAAAAACCGTGTGAAGTGTGCAAAGTAATTCCAATTTTAGATTTAAGAGATGGACATTTCAGATTAAATGTTAAATAATTACACATGGAATGATGGCTCAAGATGTAAAATTGGAAATAAGATACAATTGTTGATTTTTATAAAGCTCCTCAAAAATTTTTAAATTTATATAACTTTTTTATATAACGTTATTTTTTTTAAAATTACACTATAAAATCAAGCATTTTACTCTTTTTAATTTGAGTATAGTATTGCTACAATTTTTTTAAAAATCAACATTAAAAAAACATTTATGTTATGTGCGTATAACTTGCGTGATTATTCGTTGCATAATTATGAACATTACTTGCATAATTATCATATAACTTGCGTAATTATAAATATAACTTGCGTGATTATTTTTATAACATGGGTAATTTTTCTTTGCGTAACAACAAATATAACTTACGTAATCATATACTTTTTATGCGTAATTGTAGTGCAGACAAAACTACACATCCGTAAAAAAACACGTGCCACACACAAGTAACTTCATACGCTTCGAATGAAAATTAGACTTTGTATACTAACCGGTCCATATAAGTAAATGCTAATGTAACAAAACTAAAATAGAGTTGGGTTCATCACAACGCTTTGTGTTGTGCTAATGCAAGAAATAGTAATAAGTTTATTTGGATGAATATAGAAATGAGCATAAGTTATTATATTTAAGAACCATAAATAAACGGTTACAAACATAAAAAAAAACCTTCTTGAATATAAATTAATGGACAAAACATGTCATTTAATTAAGTGAACAATAAATTTGTTCATGTTCATTCGCTTATTAAGCACACTTCTGTAAACAAAACTTCTGTAAACAAACTTATTAGAAAATGTTCATGACTAGTTTATAAACCTTATGGTAATCTTTTTAGAGCAAGAAAGATTTTATAAAAAATAATTAATTAGAAAAAACCTAACTGAAACTCAACAAAAACAAAATACAATAGTGGATTTTTAAGCTACCCGACAACCTCACTTTAATCTTGCTATTCCTGTTAACAATATTAAATATACTAAAATTGAGTAATTGAATGAGACATGAGCTTCTCCTTCAAGTCCTTAGCTTTTAAGATCACATGCTTCCATAAAAACATCACAATCGTCTCAACTATATATATGTCTCTTATGTTTAGCTAACTTGATAAAATCCACCCACGATATGAGATGCAACATAGTTATCGATATCGAGGATTCAAATCCAGCCGCTTTTCAAATTATTTGCGTAGTATAGCATCCCCAAAACATGATCGACCGATTCTGTTGTTAGTTAACCAAAAAAATCATGGCATGTTCAGGATATCCACCCTTTATAGCACAAACTTACACACCTTTAAAAAAGATTTCATAGAAGCCACCACACCATATTGTTACCTATTGTTTTTTTTATTTTATATTTTTTCATTAGTATATACACATTTTATGCAATTTTGGTTGTTATTTTCACCAATGCATTTTTTAAAACTCATAAAGAAACACACAATGACGTGTTTTTAATGTATTAGATTAATTAATTGTTAATTATTATTGTGCTTTACATATTAGAGATACACAATAATATTATTTTACCATTATATTTTTTTAAAAAATTCACCATTTTAGAAAAATACAATAATATTTAGAAAAATACAATAACTAGGAAAAAACACAATGAACTATACTAAAAGACACAATAACGATATATGAGCTTAAAAAGATATAAAAATTTATCATCTTTTTATATAACAATATTGTACTCGTTTTAAAGATAAAAACGATTGTTTTTATAAGGTAATTTTTATAAAAAAATTATATAAAAATGATGAACGTTTAAAAAATGAAAAAAACTTACAAAAAGTCAACAAAAGTATCTATTTTTAAAACACTTATCTAACAAATTTTTCTATAAATTGATCTCAAACATCGATTAAAGAGATGAATGGTTGAGATTAACTTTTACACGTTTTAGTTTTAAAGCACCTTTTTTTTTAAATCTTTCCCTAATAAAAATTAGATAAAAACTAACCTCAAAATAATTACATTTTTCACACGTAATGCTTGATACAAAAATGTAGATAATGTAAATTTTCTTTTAGCCTTTAAAGTAGGATTCTCATCTGTCACGAGCATGAGTGATCATACAAATCTGATGGTATCATAACCAAATCCAATATCATCACACTATATTCTTTATCATAACCAAATATGGTAGTATGAGACTACATTCTTTTTCATAACCAAAATTACTTGTCAATCTTTATATTATATATCTTACAAGAAAAAGATTTCTACCGAATCAGTATAGTAACAAAGATCACAAGTCTATTCGATAAGTCGATAACTTCTATTAAAATAAACGTCGATTAATAGCATACCTAATTAATATTTTCCTGACTATAAATTTTACTATACAATAACCATCTTTTGTGACAGCCTCACAGACCAACTAGACTAAAAGAGCATATCCTTTAGGCCTTTCTTTAATGGTCTCAAAGACTCAAATATGCTAGTGTTTCAAATTTTTTTGTTATGTATTCTCATATATAGTTTTATCTAAAAACAAATCCTTATTGCAATGAAGCCCTTTCAACCATTGTGTTCATCTTTGATCAATAAAAAAGAAACGCATCCGTATGTTAGATAAAACTCTAGTATCTAACTTATTTAGTAGTAGCAATTAATTTATGTTCTCTAGTCTGTTGATATGGTGTGATTCTCTTAAGGGAATTTCATGCTTTTTGTGTCTCTGGCTTTTATATTGAAATCAATTTCATAAGTTGATTTTTAGTACTTTTGTGTTCCTTAATTTGAGTGAATCGATTCTATTAAATATTTTAGATGCAAAGGTGGCAAAATGGGAGCCACAATTATCTATATCATTAGTCGCATCTACGAACAGTTTATGTAATAATACCTAAAAGCATTCTGGATTATATTCTCTTGATTCAACTATCATTTTTATCAATATATTAATTTATATGTTTTTTGGTTTATAGATTATGAATTCCTAATTGTCTTATTTGCTTATTGCTTATGGTTGTTTAAAAATTATGAATTCTTATGATAAGCTTTGAGTTTATCCCCTTTCATCTTTGTTTAATTGTTTCATCTGGGAACCATACCTATTTGATCAGTGGCTTATTATTATGATAAAAACACACAGAGTGTTCCGACTAGGGGAATAGGAAAAAAATAAAGAAAACACGTGAAGGTTGATGATTGATGTTAGAGGTGAAACTTGTTAAACATTCACCGGGTGTGATGAAACATAAAGAACAAAAGTCATGATGTCCAGAGAATTTGACCCGACAAAACCTAAGAACGCCCCTCTCCTGACGGGCTTTTAGGGGAAATGGAAAAACTCAGGAATTAAAATGACTTTGTATCCTCTAATAATCTTTTTAAGTTGATTGCTAATTTTAATTTATTTATGCATTAATATCAAACTAAAATCAAAAGTATTAACATAGTCACTTAAAAATTTCCGCATCTACTCTTGATTTTAGTTTGATATTAATGCATAAATAAATTAAACTCTTCATACTAGACCATGTCAAACTTGTAACAGAAATAGTTCTTTAACATAAAATCAACACACTTACCGCAATCAATGCACAAAATACAAGTCACCAAACCCATCCACACGTTCGCTTTAAAATAACCTCTTTCTCCAAAACAACGTACAACACCCAATGCACAACGTACACATCACCAAACCCACAAGATTCTAAACCCAACAATCATTGTATTATAAGCAAGTAAAGAGCAATAACCAAAACCAATGATTTTTAACAGAACTTGTTAAGGTGAATTACTCGTAACATGTAAATAAAAGAAGTTAACGAGTTTAAGTTTCACTTTTAATAAATGTTTATAGTTGAGTCAATGGATTTTTAACAATAAATTTTCTATTAAAAGGGTTGGAGATGTGATCCTGACAAAAAAATAATAGTCGAACCCGATTAAAATAAAACTTATGTTTCGAATCAGGGTAATTCATTCTTCCATTAAAAAAAACAAAAAATTAAAAAAAACTGAAGCCGACTCAGCCGCCGAAGCCAAGCCGTGTAAGCCGAAGAATCACGGTTGCTTTCTCACTTCCAGCTAACACTTGGCATAAAAGTCAATAACAGGATCATCACCTAACTCAACCACAGTTAGTACTCGAGTTAAGCTAACCCAAGCCGCGCCACTCTCGCACAAAAAGCCAAAGCCACACCATCTTCTTCTCTGTTCATGCTCGTGACACTATCATCACTCTCTATATTCTCTCTCATGGAGAGACGACTCTGACCACTTCAATCTCCGGTGACAATCGCTTTCGAATTTTCAATTTGCGTTCGATTTCGAAGGTTTTGTTGCAGATCGTTGGAGGAATTCGAAGGACTTGTTGCAGATCGCTGAAGGAGGTTGAAGGTGGTGGTGGTATGGCGGAGGTGGGGAGAATTGGGGTGATATTGAAGCTGATTGATGTGGTGAATGAGATATCGGGGATATCAGATTACCGGAGTACGGTGAGGAAGCCGTTTTTCAACTTGGCTCGGAGGTTGAAGCTGTTGAATCCGTTGTTTGAGGAGATTCGTGATGTGAAAGAGGCGTTGCCGGAGGATTCGTTAGGATCTTTGCTTTCGTTGATGGAGGCGTTGGAATCTGCTAAGGAGTTGCTTCGATTGGGGAGTGAAGGGAGTAAGATTTATTTGGTATGTTTTTTGTGAATTGAATCTGGTGGTTGTTTTTGGGGCTTTTTGTTCGTTTTTTTTGTGGATTTTGTTGTTTTGAAGGTTTGATTTGGTGGGAGATTGATGCATTGGTGTTTGTTTGGTGTCGATTTGTGGAGATTTATTGAAGGTTAATGGTGATTTTGGTGCTGACATTGAATGCTTGAAAGCTGAATTAGGGTTTTGAATCTTAATAAACTTGTGCGTTTTGTTTTGTTGATAGAGAAGATCTGATTAATTCATATTGTGGGTTGATAATCTTAGGGTTTAGTGACTGTTATCCTGGTTCTATCAGCTTGAACGTAATAACCTGTAGCAGTTACATATATATGTCATCATTAGATGAAATCTGTAGTGAAATTGTCTGATCTTTATGCAGATTAACTTGATTCAGAAAGCAAAGGCTACTGTTTGGCACTGAGATCTTTGTATGTATAGCCGTATAGGATATAACCAATAGTAAAAGCCTCCACCTTCAGTTTTCTGATCTTCTGCTCCACACGTTTGTTCTTGGAAGCTTGATTTTGTTGATAAAAATTGTAATTAATGCCTAATAGAATGACTGGTTAAAGATGGTTATTAGTTTATTACATATGATTAGGGTCGGCTTTCCGCTTTCAAAGTCATACTACGCCTTTGGCACTTCTGCAAATACAAATGCACGTTTTGTTGGCTTCGAAAGTTATTTGTTGCTCACACACATATATATAACTGCAAATATCTTTGGTTACAAAGAATACATAAAAGTCACCTAAGCTCGTATGCTTGTCGTTATGCCTATTATGGTAAGTACACTTGTTAATATCTGCTATAACTTATGCTACAACTTAACTATCAATGATTAGAATCTAAGGACAATTCATAAAAACATACAAATATGATACACACACGCCCAATGTTCTAAACTGGGGATCATATGCAAATGTCAGCTGGGAGCTTTATGTAAGTTTGTCATTTTTTCATGGGTATCATGATCAATTTATTCAGCATTGTGGTATTGTATTGCTATATATATCTTCTATAAGTAGTTCTGCGTATCTAAACTTAACACTAGTTATCTTACTCTTCTTTATTTCAGCGTGACGTAAGCTACAAAGTTCTTGTTCTTGAAATTAATGTGTTTTCTTGGATTTTGATATTCTATATGATAATGAAATAAAGAAAGAATTACTTACAACGTATACCTCCACGTGTAGGCTCTAGAGAAAGAAGAAATCATGAAAAAATACCAGGAAATTACGGCTCGTTTGGAACAAGATTTAGAAGGCATTTCTTTTGAGAAACTTGACATATCAGATGAAGTCAAAGAACAGGTGAAATGTTATTGTTATGTTGTAATTACAATGTTACAAATAGAATCATAAATTACAACAATCTTATTATTATTATGCACATTGTTTTACTCGTATATCAGGTTGCACTTGTTCTTGCTCAATTCAGAAGAGCGAAAGGAAGAATTGATGCACCAGATGTTGAGTTGAGTGAAGATCTTTCATCCCTTTACGATAAGGGCAGTGATGTGGCAGCAGATCCTTCTGTCTTAAAAAGATTAATTGAAAAACTACAACTTACCAGAATTAATGATCTCACACATGAATCATTAACATTGCATGAAATGGTTACTGCCAGTGATGGTGATCCCGGAGAAAATATAGAAAAAATGTCAATGTTATTAAAACTAATTAAAGATTTTGTGCAAATTGATAATCCAAATGTAGATTCACCTCCTGGTGAAACGTCTGCTCCGCCAAATTCAAACAATCAAGAATCTACATCAAAAAGTTACAAAAGTGCAATTATACCTGACGATTTCCGTTGTCCCATATCGCTCGAGTTGATGAAGGATCCTGTTATTGTCTCAACCGGGCAGGTAATTTACTAATTCACAGTCATTTCTCTGTCTTGTTTATCTTATTTAAAATGATATAGTTGTAAAATGTTTTATGATTTGTGTAGACATACGAGCGAACATGTATAGAGAAATGGTTGGAAGCCGGGCACAAAACATGTCCAAAAACACAACAAAACCTAACAAGTACCGTTCTTATACCAAACTATGTGTTACGAAGTCTTATAGCCCAATGGTGCGAGAAAAACGGTATTGAACCACCAAAACGGGCGGGACAGTCGTCTTCTGCGTGCACGCCTGCAGAACGGACCATGATACACATGCTCCTAACTAAGCTCAAATCGGTTAGTCCGGACGATCAACGAACTGCAGCAGGTGAAATCCGTCTCCTTGCAAAACGAAATGCTGATAACCGTGTAGCCATAGCTGAAGCTGGTGCCATCCCCCTCCTCACACACTTACTAACCGCACCTGACTCACGAACCCAAGAACATGCAGTCACCGCTCTTTTAAACCTTTCAATTTGTGAAGATAATAAAGGAAGCATAGTATCCTCCGGGGCAGTCCCTGGGATTGTTCAAGTGTTAAAAAAGGGTAGCATGGAAGCACGTGAAAACGCAGCTGCCACCCTCTTCAGCCTCTCGGTAATCGATGAAAACAAAGTCACAATCGGTTCACTAGGAGCAATTCCACCACTTGTATTACTATTAAGTGAAGGAACACAAAGAGGGAAAAAAGATGCTGCGACCGCTTTGTTTAATCTATGCATATATCAAGGTAACAAAGGCCGGGCTGTGAGGGCAGGCGTGATCAACACATTAATGGAGCTTTTAACCGAGCCACAAGGTGGGATGAAGGACGAGGCATTAGCCATTCTAGCTATACTCTCGAGCCACCCAGAAGGGAAGTTAGCTATTGGTAAAGCAGATGCAGTCCGGGTTTTGGTGGAGTTTATTGGGTCCGGATCTCCAAGAAACAAAGAGAATGCAGCTGCGGTTTTGGTTCATCTTTGTTCAGGTGATAATAAGTATCTAGTGGAAGCTCAAGAACTCGGGGTGATGGGGGTACTGGTAGATTTACTACATCATGGTACCGATAGGGGGAAAAGAAAGGCTGCACAGTTGCTGGAGAAAATAACCCGATTCACAGAGCAACAGAAGTTATCTCAAACTTTATCTCAAGCGATTGCAGAAGCCGAATAACCGATTGGTTTATTCGGTCTAATGTTTTGATGAGGTAAAGCTTTTGTTTGATTGATATTGATATTGGTATTTGTATCCTTTTCAATGTTCTTTTTTTTCCATTGAAATGTAGGAGAAGGGGAAAGGTGGAAGATCACCATCCCCCACCCCTTGTTTTTTCTCCATCTTTTATTTAAATTTCTTCTGTTAAGAGGATATTGCTGCAAACAAATACAAGATAGAGATGGTAAAAAGATGTGATCTGACTGTTATTATCCTCACTTTTAATGGAAGGGTATTTATTGTCTTGTAATTTAGGTCTAATTGCTTTATTTTTAGGCTTTAGCTCAATTTCATATTGTTTATCCTTTCGTGTCTTTCATGGTCGAGTTCTTTATATTCTGCACTCCGCATCTCCAGTTAGCATGCACTCCGCATCTCCGGTCTAGTTTGATGAACAATATGATTACATTAGTTATCTAGTCAATTCAATTACACTAAGATATTTGAAATGCACTTAGATAAATAGATGCTTCTGAACTCAAAGTCCAATAAGAAATCCATCTAACAACCGGATATAGTGAATCTTAGAGCTAACAATCAAAGGTTCATAACTATGGTTTTTTAGTCAGGGCTGAAGTTTGAGAAGAGATCAAATTAGAGGTTGTTAAGTGATACGAGTCCAAACATTGTCTAAGAGATGATTTTGACCACCACAACGCTCGCACACAGAGAAAGAAGAGATTAAAACGATTCATGAATCAAGATGATCGTTATTTCGATTTATCTTTATGGCGTAATTAAGGTAATAATGTGAGTACAATTGGAAGGATTTAATAAATTATTTCTGCTAAACCAATATGATTGGGTAACCGAGTAAGCATTTAAAATCATGTTTTAACCCTTTACAATCGTTTTGTAGCTCTAATTTTATAGGATAAATTTAACACAACTTGTACTATAAAGGATTTGAGCTTCCAATAAAAATAATCTGTGTAATTAACTCGAATGTTATTTAGGAATTAACCCAAAAAAACCTCATGTGCTTCGCATTAATATCATAGTTGTTACTAAAAAGTGTATTCTAAAATTTTTGATTTTACGCTAAACCACATGGACTATTTGGGTAATTAACTTTTTACAAACATGCCACACATCAATTATTTTGGATTAAGGTTTTTTATGAATGACTAATAGTTTTGATATAAGCAGGGGTGATTCAACTGTTTTAAAAGTCTAAAGAAAAGTAAAATCCAAGACTTTCTTTTACTAGTAAGATACCTGGTTTTTCCCTCCAAACACAATCTATATTTTCGATTTTGATTTGACACAAAATAAAATATATTATTGAACTCATGAACTAAGACACTAACTAGTAAGTAGAGATGCACAAAAAAACGGGGTACGGACCCGACCCGGACCCGGGTTTGGGTACAACCCGGTAAAGGGTGTACCTAGTTCGAAACCGGAAAAATCAGCGGATAGAAACCGTTTTGTGTTTTTAGGATTTTCTAGAACCCGACCCTACCCGGACCCGACCCGAACCGGACCCGACCGGGTCGAACCCGGGTCCAACCCGGTTTTTACCGTTTTTTTAACTAGCTGTTTTTAACAGCTATATAGCCATTGGGATTAGTTTTGACCATTTTTTTGGTATTTTTTGTCCCTTAAATTAGTATAAATAGGTATGAGTTGATATGATTGAGTACCCAAGGCTCAAACACAAAAAAAAACATATGCAAAAAACACAAAAATACTCTCGTTTACTCTCGTTTTACATTTTCACTCTCTCATCTTACAATTTTACTCTCAAATCTCAATATGGCTCACTCTCAATCTTCCGTTGGTCAAGGTTCATCCAACTCTCCAACCGTCGTTCGTGTTCTTGTACACAATCGTAACATGGATGTTTGGTGCCATTGGGATATGGTTGAGTTGAGTGACGGGTCTGTAAAGGCTCGTTGCAAGTTTTGTGGAGCTTTGCTTGCTAAAAATTCTAACACGACTATAAGCAAACACATTAGCAAGAAGTTTTGTAAGTCGTTGAAAAATAATCTGGATTCGCAACAAACACAATTAGGCGGAGACGGTGGAATCTTTAATTACAACGTTAATGAGGTTCGAGACCGAATGGCGAAGTTCGTGATTCAAGAAGTTTTTCCTTTTAGTCACTTCGACAACCCTCGGTTAACCAACTTAATTCGAGAGACGCTTCAACCTCGTACACTCACGTCTGTCGTACTACACTTAGACGCTATTGTTTAAAATTATGGAAGCAAGCAAAAAATGTTTTACTTGTATTATTTGAAAATATAAATACCGGTGTAAACTTAACTAGTGACGTTTGATCGACGCCACACGGTTTGCCCGAATCGTACATTTGCGTCACCGCTCATTGGGTAGATCCCAGTTCATGGCAAATGATGAAACGTACGATTGCATTTGATCTATTTTCGTATCCACACACCAGAGAGTTTTTATTTTACTTTTCGGATAATGTAATAACTACTTTTAATTTACAAAATAAAATATTTTCAATGGCATTTGATAACGCTTCCAACAACACAACCGTAGTTGAAAAATTAAAATTAAAATATCTTCTGATTGCAAATGGTGATTTTTTTCATACTCGTTGTGTTGCACATATTATTAGTTTAGTAGTGCAAGATGGCCTATCCCTACCATTTGTTGATAACTTTATAAAAGTTTTTCGATTTATGTTACACGACGTTTTTAAAAAAATAGAAAAAGATATCAAGATTATAAAAAACTTTGTAAGGATATAGAATTTATATTTTTAGGGCCTAATTGGGATGTACCTACTAGGTGAAATTCGACTTGTCACATGTTTGATTGTGCTTTAAAACAAAAATGCACTTTAAAAGCTTTTCATAATAGTCTTTCGGATAATTACGAAGCCAACCTGTTTTTGGATTTGGGTTGGAAAAATATTGAACGTTTATCCGAATTTCTTGACGTGTTTAAAAACTCAACTACAAAGTTATCGGGAGTTTATTATCCCACTAGTTATTCGGTGCTTCAAGAATTATATATTATGGCTTTGAATTTTAAAAATTTTCAAAATAAAATTAATATGTTTAGAGAAATGATAGAACCAATGAAAGACAAGTTTAAATAATATTATCTTAAGTTACCATCCGTTTTTACTTGTGTCGTTGCTTTAAATCCTTTTTTAAATGTTGCGGGGGTAGAATGTTTGATAGACGAGATAAATGACAATTTGGATATACATGACGAAAACCCCAAATTTTCAACCGCGGCAAAAGAAGTTTTTAATAAAAGTTTGAAAATAAATTATATTTTTATTGAAATAAATATGGGCCTAACGTAAATATAACTACGCCAAGAGAATCAACCTCAAGTGCTAGTACCTCGGTTAAAGACCCGATTATGACTATGTTGAATGTTGTTCGGGATGTGACGGCTAAGCGACAAAGGGGTAACGCCCCAACAAACGAACTTGGTATATATAGTACAACAGATTTTTTTTTCATTATGACTACTCAAGATTATCATGCATTTGATATTTTGGATTGGTGGAAAGGAAATGAATCCCAATTTCTAATTCTTTCCGCTATGGCCCGTGATTTACTAAGCGTCCAAGCTTCTACGGTAGCTTCGGAGTTTGCGTTTTCTCTTAGTGGCAGGGTAATATCATTACGGAGAACAAGTTTAACTCTGGAAGTGGTGGAGATGTGCATTTGTTTAAAGGACCACTTAGACGCGATGGATCGTATACAAGACAAAACAAATCTTAAAGACGAAATTGTAATCGAATCTAAAGTACACGATGAAGAGGTAGAAGAAGGAGTATTTTCTGGTATATCCGACGAATAATTAGCATTTGATGAAGCCTTTCGAAGAAAATAAACGATTAGTTAAATAAAAGTTTTATATTATTTTTTATTGATTCGTTAATGTATTTTTAAGTTATTTTAATAAATAAATAATAAATTAATGTTTATTTACTGTTGTTATAGATGCTTTTTTAATGTTGTTATAGATG
>BJCM01213495.1:0-16538 GCA_018326385.1 Flaveria bidentis
GTATGGATGTGTATATATGTTGTATGTACGTATGTGTGTGTATGTGTGTGGTACAAGTCCGAGAAAACAAATGTAAAAAATAGATTTAATTTAATAGGTTTAAAAAATAGGTTTAATTTAATTACAGAATGTTCTTTTACTATTGTGCATATGTTAAAAACAAACAATTTTTTTCTTACAGACTGTAAACGTTTGGTCCACATCTTCTACTGTAGATGTGATTCACAGACTGTAGATGTTTTCCTGCAGAAAAAACAAAATCACCTGAGTAATTGTGTCATATTATAAGAATGACTGTTAGTGAAAAATATAAAAAAATATGTAAATTATAACATGCTTTTAAATATTTGAGAAAAACACGGTATAACCCTTATAAATTATTTAATACTTTTAAAATGATTATGAGTGGATCAGAGAAAAAAATGTAATGATAAATGTATGAAAAAAATATTATTTAATTAAAAATAAAAGAAATAATAATAATATTTAGTGTAATTATAATTATAAGGATACAGGATGGATTGTGGATGCTATTATTAACTAGCAACACCACCATTCAATTACATCAAATTAAACTAATAATGTTCGGAATAAAACTCAAGATCTTCCCTACATTAACAATATTACATCTCTTTTTTTTCATTTTCAACGAAATAAAAGTCATAAATAGGAGTTAGCGATGATGATTGAAAAATTAAAAAAGTGTGTCTGTCACATGGATAGTGGGTTGGGTAATGAGATTTTTCAAGTTTTAGGTTTTAATTTGATTCAATATAATGATTTTTTCTTATTTGATGATGTTTTTACGTGAGTTAGGCTTAAAATGTTAAAATCAATATCGATCGTTGATGTTACATCTCAGAAAGGCTCATTTGAGTATTAAATATAGTTTAAAACACCATTAAAAGAGGGCAGAGAGTAGTGACTGTGTTCACTATGTAGATATCCGAGAGACGTAATGGCATTTATATGAATGTGAGGTTTAATTTAAATAAGAGATGATAAAGTGTAGTATTATGTTTTTTTGTGAAAGAAAAACTATTTTCTCTTGTCCATTTTCTTGTGATCACATTTACGCTTGACCATATCACGTCTCCTATCACACATGCGTGTAATGGTTTTATGTCTTGTGACGGGCTAAGTGACACGTTACACGACCGTCATCACGCCCATTAAAAGTAGTTTTATGTTTTTTTTGAACTTTTTTTTACCATAACATTTATTACCGAAAAGATTATGGAATATCAATAATACTCTGCTAATCAAGATATGGTAAAACATAACTTACATGTGGATACGAAGTGAATTAAATAAACGTGTTTATGTTGTAAATATTATGTAATTTAAAAAATATTGTGTTTATTTTAGGTTGATATATTATGTATTGAAAATTGAAGATATTATTTCACCAAAAACAAAATATAAAAGTACTAGAAGAAAGTTAGAAAACCAACTAAAAATCTCGATGTAGACCTATTTATTTCCATATGTCATTATGACATAGAGTGATTATAACAACTTCGGAACCTACTAAACTAATTGAATCACGAGAGGTGTTTTGAAAGACATAAAACTTGAAAAAGACCGAATTGTTCAAAATCAACCATGTTAACAATTATTGCTGCTTTAAGATCCAAAATGTTCAATTTTCTTGATGTTGACGGTCATGTAAATCAAACAAGTCATTATTGGAACATATAGTTATGTATACGTAAATCAAACAAGTCATTATTGGAACATATAGTTATGTATACGTACGTATTAAACTCTAAACTATATTTATCATTATAACACTTTTAGCACAATTATTGATTAAAAAAAATAAAACAGATTGTTTCTAATAATCGAATAGTCAAAACAAACCATCAAATTTGTAAAACCTATCAGTACGCCAACCCACCCAATCTTACCAGCTTATTGTCTTATTTCATGAAACAATAGTTGATAGTCGTCCCAAAATAAAATTAGGCCAAAACGGAGCACAAGTTCAACAATCTAGGCAGTATAGGTAGCAAGTAATAAGGAGACCATTGTTTTAAGAGGTAAAATCATTTGATCTTATCTTATCTTTTCCCCCCTCAATTTCCATAAGCCTATAATTGTAGATGATATCTCACAACAATGCTCAATTTCACAAGATTAATCCATACGAACCCTAATTGAACAATAACTTTATTGGGTTCACATGCTTTTTTCTTGAGAGGCGTTTATTCCACCACTTCTCCGAAAAGAAGTAAAAACAAACAAAGCGAACGAATTCGTTTGCTTATGCATTAAAGCAGGCAATGTACAAGTGTATAATTTGAGTTCTAACAAATGCAGGATATCTCATGTTTGTACCAACATAACGGAAAAGTAATCAAGGAAAAAAAAGTTAGTACAAAATCAAGCGTTTTTTCCTATCAAAGTCGAAGAATGTTATTGGTTTATGTCATCGATTGATCACTTAACAATATTTACCATAACATACGCATGTTTTTTCCTATAAGTCATCGATATAGAACTAATTTTGTTGAAGAAAATTAGATTAGCACTAATTTGATCCCGGTTTGTCTGTGTTGTGTGATGACTCAAATGATTGATTGGGTTGATCGGGTTGATCGGGTGAAGGGTGTTGTTCCGAGGTAGAAGGACCAGAATTAGGGTGTTTCTTGAATTGGACCAAAATTATAGTCATGTTGTCACAACCTTCACCACCAGAAGTGGGTGCCAAACACCTGTCGAATACCTTCTCGCAGACCGTTGAAAGCTTACTTTCCTGCATTTTCTATAAATGATTAGGTTTTGTTTTATAAAAAATAATCCACAAAGTGTCTAATTGGGTAAAATAGAAAACAAAGATAGCTAAAGAAGAAACGGACGAATTTTGCGCTAAGTGCATTGAAACAAACGACCTACTAAAGATTATATTTTAGGCAGAGAAAACATTGAAGCCTAAATGGTTTTGATTTAAGGTAACCAATGTTCAAAAACTTTATTTTACGGTTATCCGAACTGGGTTCTTGGTAAATAAGCATGATACAGCAGCTCGTGTGTTTAGTTTTTTCTGACATGTCATTCATGTGACGATGAATTGACACATGGAATCTGATTATAACTTCAATTTTTTTTATAATTTTGATGTTTTCTTATGGTCAAAGCCTATAAGTAACGAAATTGTTTAAAGTTTTGAGATGGAAAAGTGGGCGGGCTGGGAGGTGAAAACAGTTTGCATGTTAAAGGGGCGGCTCGGTTGGGCTGACACAACAAAATTTTCTTAATTTTTATTATTTGTAAGCACAGCTCAGATATGACTACAGATACTATATTACATATAGATTAATATAACTTCTTTTAAATAAAATAATGTAGGCCATTGTTAGCATTTGGATACACGTTATTTTGACCCATTTAACCCTTTCTCCCCGCTTCAGTTTTGGAACTTTATTCTGTTGTACTCATATGACACTTTACCAACACAATAAAGCCTGAATTGACCCGATTCCATATAAATGGTTCAACACTGTAGCCTCTAAAAACTGAAGTATAAAATCACAAACTAATGAATTTTTACTTACAGTTTTTAATTGCTCCAGTACAAAGTCCACTAGCTGTTGGCTTGACATGCAATCCCTGTAAAAGAATAAAAGTTATATAATCATATCGTTGAAAGACCTGACTTCATAGTCGTTACACTTGTAATGCAATAATAGATAAACATTAAAGAGTAAGATTGTTTCAGAAAGTTATGAAACAGAACGAAGCTATTTTTCAAGAGCAAGTAAAAAAGGATCCAGTTCATTAATATAGTTGAGGTGGCACAAAATGGGCGGAGAAGGTGCACTGGGTGACGGGTCAAGATGGGCAGCGTTTAGAAATGGTGGCTCAGGTTGGGCTGACCCATCCACAAAAGAGTGGTTTCTGTTCTTAATTCTTTAAACAATAAGTGTTAAGATATGGTTTAGAACAATATATTGTTTCAAGGGTAATCTAATTTTAGAATAATTATATTCAGGCGGTTTTATTCATTTAAAAACTGGGTGGAAACACATTATTAGATTAATTAATATAAAGGAACGAACTTACCATATTCCATCACAAGCAATAACAAGAAAATCATCATCCTCACAAAGCTCAACCTGATAGGAGGAACAGAAAGATTGGGGATATCAGGTAGTGTTGTATGTCATTAGTAATTATTAGCAGTGGCAATATGAACATAGGGCCATGGTTTAGAACAAGTTCAGACTGAAGCGGGCCATTTTAGCACAGATCAGGTTGGGTTGACCTCTTAGCACTTTGCGTCCAATTCTTATGAATAATAATTTGTTAAACTATGATTTGAGAAACAATATATAAAAAATATAATACAAATGTTTAAAAAATGATTTAGGAGGTTGTATGAATAAAGAAAAGCCAGTGCCAACTTTCAGCCCAATTTAGCAATTTGGCCCATTCGGCCATTCCCTTTTTAGTAATTTTTTTTATTTAAACTGTTAGAGATCAAACATATCCCCAATCGCCCAACTCATTAGTAAACTAGTCGAAATTACCACCTATAGTAAATATCCTGATTCTAACCTGTTACGTTCTTGATTTTCCAAATGAATTTAAAAAATTTTAAGAAGCTGCAGAATGAACATATGATAATTCTAATAAATCAGAACCGAAATGCTTCCACAAACCATGTTTATATCAGGATTAGCAGTTAAAATTTGCTTTTCAGCAGGTAATGATTTATCCTTCTTCAGTTCCATGTCCCCTGAAAGATATGATGAAGTAAAAAAACATAGAGAAGAAGAAGAGAATGAAAAAAAATGTCTTAATGAATAATTGTGAGTATATATAACAATCGTGACATACCAATAGCCCTTGTCAAGTTTAAAGTCCCGTTAACTCGACCACAATGAATAAAACCACCAGCTTTTGATATCCTTTCTTTCTCAGATTCAAGATCAGGCTTGTGGTCTTTTGATAGATTATATGCCTGCATAAAAGAAATGCATAACTGCACAAGAACTGGAACACTTGTCCTATTTATTGATGGATGATGAGTGTATCAAGTGACAAGTAAGATTATAAAATTAGATAGTATCAATAAAAGTCTGATTTTGTTCAATAAAATGACTTGGGAGGTTTTATGCATCAAAAAAATACTTCCATACCCATTTGAATAAAATGATTATCGTCTCTTGCTCTGCATAATATATAACTTTACCTGTCTCCAACTCTCCAAGATAAATATACTTAAAAGTCCACATCATGGTATGATATTAATTATCAACATGTAAATATATAGACATAGGAAACCAATCCCAGTTCCTATTTAATTCCTATTCTATCCTACCCCAAGTTCATCTAAAACTACTAAGTAATAACTATTTTACCCCAAGTTCATCTAAAACTAATAAGTAATAATAAAAAGGTAATAATACTTATATATACAAAGTTCAATACATGGCTTATCTAGAATTCAAGATATATCACCTGGCCCTTTCGAGATATCACACAACGAGAATCACCAGAATTAGCCACAACAAGTTGGTTATTACGGATGATTGCCACGCATGCAGTGCTTCCACATGTGGGCCCTTCATAGTTAGAATGTGGTCCCTGAATCAGTGAAATCAATGTATGTATGAGTACCACGATAATATTGTTTGAGAATATTGTTTGTGGGTTTTACGGATTTATTAACTTCCAACAGCTTGACATGCACACATTATAATTTTTCCCATGTATATGATTTCATTTTTATGCATAGATTATACCTTTTCTTAAGTGCAAGAGTTTTGGCCATAGTCTAAAGAACATGTTTCAGGCGTGTTATCTGACTTATGAGTATGACCAGAAGCGGATTTGCAAGGATAAGGAGTCTTGCCAATGTGTTTCTAGATAAAAGTGAGGAATCATGCAAAGACCAAGTTAGAACAATTTAAGTACACATAAGTAGAGCTGTAGAGGTGGCAAAACAAGCAGATTGGCTAACGAAGAAAGGCAAAACTTACATTATTTCAATTATAATCTTAAGTTTTTGAATAAACTAATTTAGAAGGTTTTTGCATTCAAAATACACTATGGGTGACCTTTGACCTGTTCCATTCATTTGACATATTTCCTTTTAGCTATTCTTTCAATTTACCAGTTTGACATGTTACTTTAAATGCAGACATGCAGTATCATTACATCAATATAGGTGGCAAATGGGCGCGATGAGTAGGTTTGGTAATGGGTGAAACTAAATAACTTATTTGTGCAGGTCGTAACGTATTGGCCAGGTTGACAAGAAACGCTTTTTGTGAATGTTATATAATATATCTAGTGTTGGAAGTGTGTCAATCATTGAGCGCATTTCAACTCCTTTAATCCATTTGATCAGTTTTAATTTTATCTATTAATTAATTTCCCATTAGATATAGACGACAACCCAAAGCAACCCATTCATAAGTAAACAACCAAATTAACACATCCACATTTCTGGTATTTGGTGCTTGCAAGGAAGTACCTCCTCAACAGGCCAGTCATCAGTTTGACCTTTGACTTCACCACTCCTAGGGGAAAAAATTAATCCTTCCACCATGCCACTAATCTGATCTTTTTTATCTCCCAATAATGCTAATTCTCTCCAACCACGTTGTCCACGCATCATTTCATCCAATCTACATAATGATGCAAACTCGTTATGATAATAATATAGATAACGTAATAATTATTGGCAAAAAAAATAACCAAATTCTTTAGTAACAACTAGAGGTGACAAATGGACAGGTCAAGCGAGTTGGGTAACAGCCTAACAGGTTGAATGGGGAATTTATGTACATGTCTACATTAACCGGGTCGGGCTTCCCCAACCCACAAACAATTCTATTATTCATTTATTAATTATTGATACGTAGAATATGATTATACAAACTATACTATTACAGTTTAATTTCACCTTTTCTAAATATAGAGATTTAAGAGGCTTTTATGCATTTGAACAAATTTTGGATGACTTTTAACAAGATTTGACTCGTTCAATCCACTAGACCCATTTTCTTTTTTTGTTCAATCCTTTTAAATTAACCCCTTAGAGACAAAAACAAAACGCGAATCAACTCATTCATTACGTAAATGGTTCTTTTTGTTAAATCCTGAAAATTAACCCAGTGGCATGTTAGAGATAAAACATGACACGTCAACCAATTTATAGGTAAATGTGCTGTTCAAATCATTTTTAGTTAAATCATTCAAATCAACCCATATGACATGTTAATAGGTAACAAATAAAAAAACAGTGTTGATGACTTCCTACTCTTAACTTTTAGGAATTAACTGATTGGTGGCCCAGGCAGATGCAATCCACAGAATCTATAGGTGAATGATGTGATCCCTGCACCCCTTATATGCTTAAATGGCAGAAAAGAAAATTATAAATATGTAACCTGAGGAAAGACTTCTGGACAGCAGTGCCAATATCACCACTAGAATAAGCTTCATGTTTAATCACTTGTTGATGAAGATATTTGGCACAGAATTTTGAGACTGCTTGACCTGAAAAAGTAAGTCTTAGTACAATTAATCTTAAAATAAATATTTTCCTTAACAAACACACTACTTAGATATAGAACTTCACATTCAACCACACATACTCATCAAAAGTTATAAAAGTGTGGATAATGCTGCAAAATAACTAGAATATTCTTAACGCTAAGCTAAGTAGATCATATATACATCAGTGCTATTGTGAACGTATTAGCTGTACCAAATTATCATGTTTAGTGACTTCGATAAATTCTCTGAGCAGGTTCGGTCGTTTGGCTACAGAACGAGAACTATTAGGCTGACAAAAACATCACTTTTGACAATGTTTAAGTGTATTTTTCATGATATTATGACTAACACCATAAGCAGTGGCTAGGGAAACTAGAAATGTCATTTTGGTTCATGTATTTTCCCATTTTACAAAGATAATATGAATATTATGACTAACACAGTAACACCATATGTAGCCTCTTCCTCTTGATTATTATTAACACAATAAAACTTCTTTTGTTGGATAAATAAAATTTTCTTGTGCAGTTTGAATGACCAAAAACCTAAGAAGGGGTGGGAGTGTAGGTTATAAAAATGAGGAATTGTATTTTGATACCAATTACTCTAAACAGTGTACCGAAACATTGCTGAGATTTGTTTTCTTCATTTTTTTTGGTTGGGGGTGGGGAGATAAGTTTCATGGCCTTCAGATTATAATTTCACAAAAATAGAATTAAGAACTTTAATTTTTGTACTCTTTTTTGCAAAAGTCATGTAGAAGGATTACTTTTTAAAGACAGTTTCTTATATTGGCGCCTTATATATACGGATTACGGACTAAAGATTCTGAATGCACTACCATGTAAAGATAAAAGAAAGTAGCACCAAACAAGTATAAAGTAAGAAGAAAGTAACCCATGGAAACCATGTACTAAGCATTGTGAATTAAACACTACAAGATATCTTTTAGTGATTCTAAAAGATGAGACTGAGTAAAAGAAAAGCTTGAAATAATTCAATGTCAAAAGATGAGACTGAGTGTTGACTCAACCAACACTGAAAATAACATGTATAAAGAATGTTCTCAAAGAACCAAAAAGTTGATTAGATACATTAAAATACTGTAATCATGTTTAAGGAGTAATGACGTCATCAAATATCAGTTAAACAAGGCTAAAATACATATAATTGTGTTTGTGAGCTCATACTCTTACCTCCATGGCCATCATAAACACCAAAGAATGACGTTGAACCGTCCAAATTAGGATAAGCAGCATGCTACCGGACACCTCAAACCAACAAGGCAGACAAAATGCTGAGTCATTCATATTGACAATAAATTCCAAATATTAAATCAAAGGCCTCAATTTTACACCCTATCAGTACAAATCAAAAACATCATCATCATATTCTCTTTTCCAAAGTTAATGCAGGTACACAATCTGAACTATCTAAAGGTAAGTTTGTGCTCATTTGTGTATCCATAAACAAACCGCACACCATAAATGAACTACCGGCCCAATATCTACAAAATAATATTCGGGTATCCAAAATACGAGTCCTATAGGTTGTAATTCAATTACATTAGCATATATAAAATCTTCCATACTTTAACAGCAACAAATATATAAATAGCTAGAGCATAGTCCAGTTTAGCTACTTACAGCATCTTCCATCGACGTCCGCCACCCTTGCATAGATGACAACCCATATCTTAAGCTCGCATTCTCACCATCCTCAGAGAATTTATCAGTTTTAGGCGTGCTTAGATATATTCCCATTTCTAGTTATCAACCTGTGAAATTAACAGTCATAATATGATAATATACACATTAGTATACATACCATAATCAGAAATCATATCCAGTAACCTAAAAAATCTAAAAGTTGAATAAGCCATGTTTCAACTTTCAATTATACACGCATCCAAAACAAACACAGTTCAAACGCTAAGATTACACCACATATTACCCCGCATCACACATTCAAACACTCATCCATTAAAATTTCACTCACAATATCAAATTTCAACATCCAGATTCCATCCAAAAAAATCAACAACGAATTGAGAAACACGGTTAATCAGATCACGCCTCACTGACTCACTCGACCTCAATCGTTCGACGATAACATAAAATCAATACACACGTTGCATGTTGACGAAGCAACAACAGAAGTATACACGCTTCAAAACGCAAATAAAAAATCCGCATACACATATCTCCGATAACTGACGAATCAATGATTGAATCGATGATTGAAACAACGATGAAACATTGGGAGAGATAACGAGCATGATTATAGCATAGAAATGGAAGATCTAATAGTAATCGTAAGATAAGATTATTAAGAGTATCATTGAGCGATTAATAGTGAGATAACATGAGTGATTTAGAGATAAACTCACGGTTTGCGGAGATTTGGATCATCACGAGAGAGTGTTCGATGGTGGTTTGGGGGTGGGGCATAGATAGTTACAAAAGGTATTTTTATAGTGATATTTATTTAATAAAATATATATTTAGATCAATCGCCTATTGCCTCGAAGAACATTAAAAAAACGCTTTAAAGTTCATTAGATTTTTAACATCACGAGTAATGGTTAATCCTTCTAAACTTATATCTATCCATGCGTATTGTGAAGTTATCCTATAATATTACGACATGTGATTTCCACTGGTAATTGAATAGAACCTTCGATCAAGTCGTCTGACACTGTTGTAAATAAAGCTCATGATCCAACTGCGATGCCTCTCGTGTCCCCTTGTTGCGGTGTTTGCGACTAAGGTGGATAGCCATGTGTGTCACGCCCTACTCTTCATGCCCCACAACATCTAGTCTACGGAGTATTTTCTGTCAAAATCAATACATACTTATCGTTAATTTTTAATAAAAAAACACATGCAAGTGGTTTATGCTTCTTAATTTCATTTTCAATCATTATACAATTAGTTTGTTTATTTTATCATTTGTTTAGTTTAAACTTTAAAATGATGTGTTCTCAAGTTTTATAATTAAATAAAACAAAAAGAAAAGAAGGGGAATAAAATTAGCAAGATAAAAAAATAAAGAGAAAAAGAATTGAGAAGATATAAGAAATAAAGAAAAAGGCAAAGACAATATAATAATTTCGTTTTCCAGTGTTTGAATAAAATAAAAAGAAAGTGAAAATGTTATTTTTCTTTTCTTTTTTTCCATTTCCTTTCAATTTGAAAAGGAAGCTAATAGCTAAAATTGTTAAAAATCGTTTTTAATTTTCTTTCCACTCTCATCCTTTTAAAAACTCGAAAAATAAATCTTTTTTTTTCATTATCTCCTAAAAGATATTCAGAAACACGACTTTTTTTACTTTCTACTTATTTCCCTCCTTAAGTATAAGTAGACGAACATATGAATGAGTGTGTCACTATTCTAAAATACATATAATCTTTACTAATGAAAAATTTACGCTACTTATAAATTGTTCACGTGTACAAGGTTTGAACCTGGATCTCTAGAACAAATGTATTGGGCCTCAGTTACCTCAATTCACATAGATGTAATATATTATGAGTCTTTTATCAATTAAAGTTAAAGGTATACGTTCACATACACATTTATTGGGGGCTTTTTATTATCTTTTTGTTTTTGTTAACTTTATAAATAAGTAAGCTAGTTTTTTACCCACCATACCTTGCAGTGGTGTGACACTCTACACATATCCCACATCATCCGTGGACGGGAGAGATTCCTGGTTCATAAGCAATGTCTAGCCTCTAACATCAACAACACGTTTGGGTGTATTGGTTGTAGATGAGAGGGAACTCCACAGTTAAGCGTGCTCAGGTGGGAGCAATCCAGGGATAGGTGACCTCCATGGGAAGTTTTCACCCGGGTAACCAAAAGCAAATCCGTGAGCTCCTCGTGGGCAAAACAGATAATATTGTAGGTGTGAGGGGTCGGGTGTTACAGAATGGTACAGAGCCACTCATGTGTCATTCGGGGTGTGGGACATACCTCACCAAGGATAGTGACTTCTCGGGCTCATCGAGGACAATGAGTCCAAACAGGGGGTGCTTGTGACACCCTACACATATCCCACGTCGGCCGTGGACAGGAGAGATTCCTGGTTGTGACATTCATTACCTTAAGGTCCGTCAATTAACGTGATTATCCGTTAACTTTCTTTGATCGTTCATTCCTCATCTTTATTAACTCCTTATGTGGATATCATACTTGCTTTATCATCTTTGTGCTTGTGCTTTCATCGTGAACGTATGCTATGCCTAAAACTTTTACAAATTTTGTCGTCGTTATCACTAAATTTATATCATTTTTAAATAATATTATTGTCATTAATAAAACCATTTTTAAGTTACCAAATATCATTAAATATAATTTTATCATCAATATAATTAACCTATTAAAGCCGTTTACAACCGAAACAAATTTGAGAACTCGGGGGCTAAGTGCAGGGACCAAATGTGACAATTTGCAAACTTGGGCTGGGTATATAAACCCCATTTCCAGCCCTAGCCTCATTTCATATTCTTCTTCTTCATTCTTCTTCACTTCACATCTTCTTCTTCTTTGCATCAAAACCGCCCCGTTTCGTCTCGTTTTCGTCGTCTAGACTTCATCTACAACCTAGTCTACTCCATCCTTGCAGGTAGATGACCTTGGTCATCCATTTCATGCTCGTTTTACTGCTGTCCATTTCTAGCGTTTCGGGTGTCGGGTTCAACCCGAACACAAGAGGTCGTGTGGGTGTGTGTGATTTCTTTCTGTGTGTGCTTCTTGTTTGTGTGTGTTTGTAGTGTGTTTCTGGAAGTTCTTGTTGTGTAAAACTCGTGCTCGGGGCAACCGAAGGCTCCTTTGCACTTCAGCAGTCGCGAACCTACAATTCATGCGACTGAGTCTGTCATGCGACTGAGCTGTGCGGCTGGGTGAGTCGTGCGACTGAGTCATGCGACTGTGTCATTCGGGCGACTGAGTTGTGCGACTAGGGATGTCATGCGACTGAGCCGTGCGATCGAATGAATGTGTGCGATTGAGTCAATGCGGATGAATGATGTGTGCGATTGAGTCAATGCGGATGAATGTTTTGTGCGATTGAGTCATGCGACCGAGTGAATGTATGCGATTGTGCGTGTATCGCACGACTAAAGGCCCATCGTACGAATGAAGGTTCAGTCGGACGAATGAAGCTGATTCGTACGAATGAAGGTTGATTCGTGCGTATGGAGGTTAAGTCGTGCGATTGGGTGTTGTGTGGTACGACTGAATGCCAGTCGTGCGAATGAAGGCTCAATCGTACGAATGAAGCTGATTCGTACGAATGAGGGTTGATTCGTGCGAATGGAGTGTTGAATTGTGCGTCTAGTCTGTTATGCGATTAAAGTTGCTGTGTGTGTGAATCCCTTATGTTTGTCGTGTGATGTTGAGGTAACATTAACACAGTTGTCATTGCTTGACCACAAAGATTAAAGTCAACGCTATCAACATGCAAATACTATTCCAAATTAAATCAACCTAACATTTTACGAGTATCAACAACCTATTTGGGAATACAAATATTTAACAAGTACTTTCTCTTATAACGATGGAATCTTTACACAAATATCATCGGCAGTGACGACTACTTCTAGTACTTGGATCAACATAAGATCTGATACGTGTGTCCGCTTGTGTGTGTTACCCACGACCGACCCGATGCAACCCGAACCGACCGAACGTTACTATATGCTTTATACATATCATTAATGCTTAACAATAACTGTTAATAGGTGTTTGACTATTCATTACATACAATTGTTGGGAACTTTGATCATCCATACTTACCACTTAACAAGTGAGTTTCGTGGCCCCTTTTCATGCTTATACAACTTTTCAATAATTTACAAACTTGGGGGAAAAGTATGCTCACCCACTTTTCATGCTGTACAACATACATATAATTTACATACTTGGAATCAACGTGTTACTGTTTTGCGAGTACTTATCTGATACATGCTTGAGTCTGCTGTGTGGTTCTTTCTTACAACCATTTAATTCCAGTATGGAACTGACGGATAGGTATTGGTAGTACTACTGGGTTGACACCCCCACCCTCGTTTGTTAGTATACTAGTTAGTACTAACAGTCGCCAGGAACGGGCCTTGGGTGAATATATTCCGACAAGATTCTTTGTGTACGTCGTTAGGTTTGGTTGTAAAGCTCATGTCATGTGATTTTGCTTACTTATAACTGTATTCACAGTATTCCGCAACAAACATTATACAACATCAATTACTTATTTACAATTTAAACCTGCGAGCTCACCAACAATTTTGTTGACCCTTTTGAGCATATCTTTTCAGGTGACAATGCCATTTGAAGATCTAGGTGTGCTGCCTTATTGGAGACCCTAGGATGCATTTTGGGACTAAACATACATTTTGAAAACATTTGTTATAGTCTGTTTTGAACAACATTATTCTTTTGTTACTTGTTCCTGGGTTGTGGGAATTACATTACAATGTTATCATCTTTGCTTATGTGAATCATGTATCATGTTTATGCTTATGGCTATGTTGTCGTGAATATTGACTAAACACGACATAAGTCCCCTTGTTGTCGGGTGTCGTCATGACACGCTTGTCATCATTTATTAAATTGCATCTCTAATGCTTACCATGTGTTATGACGATCCTGTCTCGTTACATCCCCGTGTTTTCGCTTTCAGCGGGGTGTGATACTGGTTCATAAGGAATGTCCAACCTCTAACATCAACAATGCTTTTTGAGCGTATTGGCTGTGGATGAGAGGAGAACTCCACAGTTATGCGTGCTCAGGTGGGAGCAATCCAGGGATGGGTGATCTCCACGGGAAATTTTCACTCGGGCAACCAAAAGCAAATCCATGAGCTCCTCGTGGGCAAAGCGGACAATATTGTTTGTGTGAGGGGTCGGGTGTTACAAGCGGTATTACAGGTAGCATGATAAAATTTAGAATAACAATTGGCATGACTTGTTTCCAACTAAATTTGCATCGAAACGTAAAGTAATCGAATTTATACCGTCGAATAAAAACGTATTATACTAAACCCTACTTTTCTTAAAACAAAATTAGGTCGAAACGTAGATCAACTCAAAACCTACATAAAAAACATTTGCAGTTGCCCCGTATGCAACGTGATAAAGTATAGATCACAATCATCACTACTCATGTCCAAACTAAATTTACATAAATTTACATCAAAACATATACGAACGTCGAAACACACATCATATCAAAATGTATAAAAAAATAAGCACAAAATCATCTTATATTTGACATGACTCGTACTGACTGTGAAAATGTAAAAGTTGACCAGTTAGATTTGAATTTCAGTCACATTCGACAAACTAATATTAATTCAAGAAACAAATAATATCGTTAGTTATCTTTAATAAACAAATAATATCATTACTCAATAAACAAATTACATGTATGCGAGTCTTAAGGCCCTCACATTAGTGCGGGGGGCTCAAACCATAAAAAACTAATGTTTAGGCATTGTCATAAACTGCACATTGTAACACCCGATTATTTGTAAAAGACAAAGAAAAAAGAATAAAGTGAAGGAAATGAAAAAAAATATATTTTACCCAAGTTAAAGGGTAAAAAGTGTCCAAAAGGACAAAATGATTGAAAAAGTGGGTGTAAAAGGTGATGACCGCCCATCACCCTCTCTTCACCCATATGAATCGGATTTTAGAGAGAGAGAGAGGACGAGAGAAAGAGCAGAGCTCGGGTTTTGAAGAAGAACAAGAGCAGAAGTTCAAATTCAAGGTAAGAATTCGTGTGTTTAAGGTGTTCTTAACTGATTTCATCCTCGGTTGTGTGCTTATGTATGTTGTGTGTGTTCGATTGTGTGTTTTTAGTGGGTTTCTGGGCGAGAACTTGTAGCAATCGGGCTTTGAAGAAAGTCTTACCCGAAGAGGCTGCTAAGGTGAGTTCTAGAACCCCTCTTTTACATGTTTTAACTGATTTTGGGGCTGGAAATGTATGTATGAACTTTTTATAAAAGTTGGGTTTTATACCCGTATGCGGGTGGGGTTTGATTTTGGGTTATGTTCATGTTTGATGATGTTATGGTTGTGTTTCAAAGGCTTAGAAGGTATGATTAAAGCTTAGAACATGATAGATGGTGTTTGAGGACCGCATTATGTTGTTAAGTGTGCCCTAAGCTGCTCATGCGCCTAAACAGTAGCTCATACGCCGAACCCTAAATAATTGCTTAAGTGTTATAAATGCGGATGAGTAAAGAGGAAACACGGATGAGCATTGACAAATGTGGATGAGTAAAAGTCAATGCGGATGAGTAAAGAGGAAATACGGATGAACAAAGGTTAATGCGGATGAACAAAGGTTAATGCGGATGAACAAAAGTTAATGCGGATGGGCAAATGCGGATGAACAAAAGTTAATGCGGATGAACAAAAGTCAATGTGGATGAGTAAAGAGGAAATGCGGATGAGTATTGACAAATGCGAATGAGTAAAAGTCAATGCGGATGAGTAAAGAGGAAATGCGGACGAGTAAAAGTCAATACGGATGAGTAAATAGGAAATGCGGATGAGCATTGACAAATGCGGATGAGTAAAAGTCAATGCGGGCGAGTAAAGAGGAAATGCGGATGAACAACAGTTAATGCGGATGAATACCATGCGACTGAGGCTCATACACATTAAAGTTATGCGACTGAGAGTCCATGCGCCTAAGTGTTCATTCGCCCATAGTGTTCATACGCCTAAGTGTTCTCATTCGCCTAGAAGGCCATGCGACTGAATAGTGCTCATACGCCCAAATAAGGCTCATGCGCCCGAAAGGACTTATTTTATTCTCTGATTTTAGGGGGAAAGTGCAAGTGTAGGTTTGACTTGGGAGGTTCCCGGGGACTATGTAAGTTGACTTTTTGAGGTCATAGATGACGTGATAGGCATGTATGATTGATGTGTGATTGATGATGTGCGATTGATGATGTTATGTTTATGTATGATTGCATGTTATGTTCAGTTATGTTCCCTATTACGTGTGATGAT
>BJCM01213498.1:0-14718 GCA_018326385.1 Flaveria bidentis
AGAAAAGCAAAAGGATGAAGTGATAGAAGGTATGCAAAAGATGCTTGTTGATCAAAACTGATTACTGAAGAAGTTATTTGAAGAGATTACCCTTCTGAAAGCTAAAGCCGGCATGCCTGATCATCTAACTCAATCTGAGTTAGATAATCTGACTGACACTTCAAAGTACCCATTTCTGAATGTGGGTACTTCATCCAAGGCAGGAGAGGGCACATCTGGTGCAGCAACCACTAATGCTGGAGATGGTGAAACCAGAGCTGAGGATGGTGAAAGAGAGAATGAAGAAGAAATCTATGAGGCTGGGTTTGTTGATATGGGCCTTGATGTAGAGAAGGATTTAGTTGGAGAAGAAGTTATAAGGGAGAAGTCTGTGGAGAGGAATGTTGAAAAGGGGAAGGGATTGATTGACGAAGAAGAGGATGATGAACAGCTCATAGATTATGATTCGGAACCGGAGTTGTATGAGGTTGATGAGCGACCTCTGATCTATGTGGCAAAGAAAGGGGAGGATGTTGAAGATGTGTTTGAGATGGACAGATCCGATTGGTTTATAAAGGAGAAGGAATTAGAAGAACTCACTCCCTTATTCCAACATTTGGGAGGGTTGAGTAAACAAGAGGCAGACAAAAAGATTATTAGCTGGGCTTACAATCCCCGGCTAAAAATGTTTATGATTAAGAGGAGGGGAGGTCATATCAGTTATTTGCATAAGAGGAAGGCCTTTAAGTCCTTGCCTAAATAGGACCTCAAGCGGCTGGCAGCTCTACCACTTCTAAATGCACATTTGAGTGAGAGAGCCACTCTTCTGCTGAAAGAAATACAGAACGGGCTTAATGACAACTTCGAATCATTTGGTTACATGAAGGCAGAACGAAGAAGGTCAAAGAAAGACAAGGACTGGGAAACGGGAAAGGGGTGAATTGTTCTAAGAATTAAACCACCAAAGATAGTTAACAGAGTGAGATTACCTGATCCACTTCCCTAACAGCTACATGATTTCGAGAAATGGTCCTATGATAATAATACTAGGGAAGCTGTGATTAGGGTGAAAAATGGCAAAGAGTTTAAGGTTTTGATCCTATGGAACTGTTTAGTTTTTGTGATGAAGATTTATTGGTGTTATGTGAGAATCACATAAAGGCTGGGGCTGGGGAAGAGACTCGAAAAGAAGCTAGTCTTCTTATGAATGTTGCCAACAACATTAGAGGAGTGAGGTCTTCGGTGAAGAAGTTAGCTAAAAGGGTAAGGGCTCAAGATGACCTTAACATGGATATTCAAGATTTGGCAAAGTAGTTTGAGAGGGCTAGTGCTCATCCTGATGGAGCTAGTGATGCAGGAGGAAACAGTAAAAGATCAGGTGCTGAAGCTTAAAAGGGAGCCGTTGAAGGAGATGATGAATACTAATCTAAAGCAACAAAAGACACTGGAGCTATAGAGACTAATCAAGCCGAGTGAAGATGGTGAGGTCTAACCTAGGGGGAGTATTGAAGATCATGTGTAGATTAGACTCACCTTTAGTTTAGTTTGTTTACTTTTCAGTGTAATAGGTCTTTTGTTAGTTTTCCTTTGTAAGTACTTAGATTTAAGTATTTTGGCAGTCTTGCGAAACTGTGAGCGAAACTATAAGTTCGCTCACAGTTTGCTGTTTTGTTCGCCTGAGAAACTGCTGTTTTGTCTGGCAAAACTGTAGTTTCAGAAGAGCAGTTTCGCTGACAGTGAAACTGTTTGTGAAACTATAGATTGCTATATATTGTTTTGTTTCTTCTCATTTTAGGCAAGCTTGCAAAACCCTAATCGATTATCATTGTTGCAAGTTACCGTTTCAAAGCAGTTAATACACAGAATTATCCTTGTGCTTTATGTTATTGATTTTCATTGATCATTATGTTATTATGAATGAGTTCTTATTGTGTTTAATCTTCTTTGTGATTGTTGTTTAGTATAGTTGTGGGATATTGAGTGTTTCTTAACATCATTTGCACTATAATTCGATCACATGGACCAACAGACTGGCCCTTCATTCGGGTGACTAGACCTTCATTCGGGTGACTGGACCTTCATCGGGTGACTGGACCTTCATTCGGGTGACTAGACCTTCATTCGGGTGGCTGGACCTTCATTCGGGTGGCTGGACCTTCATTCGGGTGACTGGACCTTCATTCGGGTGACTGGACCTTCATTCGGGTGACTGGACCTTCATTCGCCCCCTATTCGACCGTATGGCCTTCATTCGGCCTCCAGTTGGTCGCCTAACCCTAGCTGATGCAGAATGCAATTCATCCCGACTGCAGCCGATAGTTTTCAGCCTCCAAACTCATCTAAACCCATTTTGAGCCCAAATCGACCATCCTAAACCTTAGGGATGCATACCACAACACCATTCAAGCACACACAAGCTCACAATCAAGACTCAAACGCATCATACACGCACATACTCGTACACAAATGGGTCAAGCATACACACACACGAAAACCCGATTTTAGATGTGTTCCAGCCCCAAAATCGTTTGAAAACAAGTAAAGAGGGGTCTTAGAACTCACACAAACGACCACGACGAGAAGAGCTTTGATTTGACTCGCTTCTCAACGATTTTGGCTACTCGAACCAACCCGGTCCAACACTTTTCCTCTTTTCTCTTCTTTCTCTCTTCTCTTCTTGATGGCTGATTTTAGTGAGTGTTGGGAGAGGGTAAGGGTTGCCCTCTCCCTTAAATACTCCCACTCACCCGTCTTTCTTTCGTTGGAGAGTTTGGTCTCTCGACTTTGAGCTTTATTTCTTTTTTTTTTCTCCTTTCGTCAGCTTCAAAATAAATAAATAACCGGGTGTTACAGATCTAGAGCAACAAGGCTCTGATACCAATTGTAAGAATCAACAATAATATAAGATCGATCTCATGACAATAACACGGAATATTGTCATTGTGGAATTGAAAGATAGAAGATAAGAACAAATGTAAATAACTGTCAATTGTATTTCTTTCTGATTTCGATAAATTACAACAGAGTGAAAATTAGGAAATGACAAAAGCTTGACAATTATATTACGAACTAATAATTTATACTAATCTAAAAAGTTCTTGGGCGACTTCAAAGATCTCGCGCAAGAAGCAAGTTCTCATGTGGCAACTCTAGGTTCACGCGCGACTTGATCAAGATCATCTTATTTGATTTCCAAAGCCTTTAAGATCAATCCCTACACATGGCTGTAGGTGTGACAGTGATTCTTAAAGTAGTTGAGGGAAATTAATGTGATGAGGAAGAACGAGATGAGGAAGAAGATGATGTTGATAAAGAAGATAAAGATGACGGCCAAAGAAGAAAGATGGTGATAATAGTTTTTCTAGAGCAATTTCTTGATATTTAGACTTTTATGGAGGTATATCAAGGGCAACTTAAAAGAGGGGCGATCGTCTGGGACGCAATCTTTCGAGGAGCTTATAATATTAAAAGGAGCTTATATACTATATATTTATATATAAATTAAAAAATCATCAAATATATTGACCATTAGATATTTTAAATTAGTTAATTACATACTTTAATTTAGCTCGTTTTACACAAATATAATTTGGTTAACCATTTAACGCATTTAGTTAGATCATCACTCACAAGCAATTTAAAAGCATTATAATTTTTTTCCGTTTGGTCCTCATTTTTTTATCTCGTCCTCGGCCATTAAATCCTTCGCATTGATGATTTTCTTGGGGGTTAGTGCTATTTTTATGTGGCCCTTTGAACTTATGTTTCTATATCTTACACACTCCGTTGTATCGGTGGTAGTTTACTATTATGCGTTCTCATGAAAACATTTGTTTCTCATAAGATAAGGGTAAAGTTTATACTCACTTATTTTCTCATATACTCCACTTTCCCATATACTCCAAACAACTTTACAAGAATTTTACCAGGTACTTTGAGCAAAAGCTAGATTTTCCATATCATCATCACTTTATTATATCCAATCTCATCTAGCCGAAGCGGAAGACATATGGTACTATATACTCTTAGAGCACTTTCCAATTCATATGTGATGCCTAGCCCATTTGAGCTGCTTTTTCATTTTAGTTAAATTTCCATAATATCACTCATTTGACATACCTAGAGTAATAATTAAAACAAATTCGGCAACTTTATCTATAAGTTACAGATACAGTATTGTGAATTTGTGACCGGTACAAAAACTACATTATTAACATGATACCTTTTCATTAAACAAAGTAAATTAAGAGATAGACATCAACAATTTGTGGTTCTCAAGTTTTCCTAACATTCCGTTGATAATATATCTAATTGACATCATCAACTATATATGAGTCTGATATGATTGAAGACAATAATTATTTTATAATGGTCGTTATAATAAATTTGAAACGTTTCCAAAACAAAAAAGAGAATTTAAAAAATAAAATTTTAACATATTATACTAAGAAAATATATTTTTATAACTTGTATATAAGACTTTAGCTAAATATTTTTTCACAGCCCAATCATTCGGTATAACATTTACAATAATAGTGATGATACTTCAACTATACCATGTTCTTAAATATGTCAAATTTCGAATGTGTGAATAAATCTTCTGGAGTTACTCATTGTAACTTATTTAATCTCTTACGAATAAATTATCATTATGTTTTAAGAACACTTAAAGTTAAAGTAGTCTTATATATATATATATATATTTTCCAAAAACTGATAGAATATTTTTATATTAAATATAAAGACTCGTGTGACAAACTTACAAATACTTTCTTAATAATAAATTATAGAACATTAGGTTTTCTAACAAAGATTCATGTAATCTTTTGTATGTAGGAAAGAAGTTTCTTCCATTAAGTTTAGATTATGATAGTGTCTCAAATGTATTTTTAATATTTCTCCTCAAAATATACAAGTTTCCTATTTCATGACTAATTTTATTTTTTCATAAAATTTTTCTGATTTTTTTAGATTGGCTAAAAGTTGTAGTTTGATAAGGTAATCTGAAAACCAAAATAATGAACAAATATTTTAAACACAGTAAGTGAAATGCACATCCTTAATATTTTTGCACTTCTTTAAAAACATCAAATCGAAAGATTAAATTAATCTCGAAAGAAACATTTAATTCTTTGTTGTTGAAATGCGAAATTTTTACAAATATAAGAGCTTAATGAGAGAGGTGCACTGAATAAACACAAAAAGGACGTACATTTAGCAAAGCTCATTTGATGTACTATAATTATTTTAGCTTTATATGTTAAAGGTACCGATCCTAAGAGACTTCACAATTTGTAATTTAATTAGAGCAAATACCTACTTCTTAAACCAAATACCTCTAACTAAGTAGCAGTGGAAATAAACCTTCAATCTGAAAGCATAAAAAAGTATTTAAGAACCAAAACTTGTGTAGTTTCAAAGAACATTCATAAATGTACTTATGAGGACACGGGTAGCATAACCATCCACCCAACAAGTATTTATCTCAATCATTACCTGAAATCACACTAATATACATGTAAAAAATTAACGTTCTTAAATGATTTCTAGCTTTTGAAAGAATCATTTGAAAAAGCTCATTCTCTTGCAAAAGATGGCATCGCATATCATACACATCGTAGCATGTAATAGGTAAATGCACAAGGCCTTTTTAAGATATATAGTAGCCCCAAATAAACCAAGCACAATGTCATGATACTATTAGGCGATTTCCTCGCAATTGCCCTGTCAGGACCTCTCACAACTACCTCCTATAAAAGACTTCCTTAAATCATCAAACTATAGGTTAACATTTACCTACCTCAAGATTTCCTTAAGTCAGATGTGCATGTCACTTAGAACGATGGTTGCAAAAGTCGCTAGGCGCTGCCATGTCGGTTGACCGGGGAGTTGCGCGTACTCGATCTAGGCGGGGAGTACTCGGGAAGTACTCGAACATGGTAAATTGTAAAGAAATTAATTCTTAATAAATTATATATATGTCAAATATAATAAGTTTACAATATTTATAACATATATATTATATAAAAATCAATATATATCAAAAGAGTATGTTCACATACTATAGTATTTTAAAATATGATATTCAATTTTTTAATATGTATACATAGTAAATTTAATACTCATCTTTCAAAGTAAATAATTAAAAAACAACAAAATTACAACAAAAATAGGTGAAAAATATTAGTTGAAAAAAAACGCCTCAGTACACCTCCGAGTTCTGAGTACTCGACCGTCTAGGCCGAGTTTTACAACACTGCTTAGAATCATAAGCATATCACCTTGTAATGCATGATTGTTCATACTTAAAATAATTCTTAAGAGACGCACATAAAATCATATGTTTAGTTACTTAAAATCGTATATATGTTTTTTATGAGTCACGTTTGGTCTTTGCTCCAATATAATACGAAAAAAGACAAAACAATGCAAAGAGTGTGCGCTAACTATTCCTAAGACTAACAAATGTTAACTTTCTCTATTAAGTTCATATGAAATTACCAAAATAAATCCACATAGTTAAAATAAAAAAAATAAGAAATAAAAGACATAAATAATAAATCTGAAATAAAATCTGAACTACCCCACCCCACCACACACCCTCCATCTTCTTCCCTCAACTTCATCACTCGCACTTCCATAATGATCACCACCATAAACCCGACGATCATCCAAACCCTACCTATCACTTAAAAATGTAATTATAAATTTGAAATGGAAACATTTTATCATCGACTAGAATAAAAACTAAAAAAGCTAAGTAATAAGAAATAATGTATAAATTAAGGAACAAAAAATACAAGTAGAAGATGAAGATTTGATAATAAATGAGTGTTTGTTGCCGAAGATTCATGTTCAGGTTCTTTTGAAACAAATCTTGACCCTTCTAAAAGAACTTGTTTTTTTTTCGTAGAGTACAATAGGGAAGATGCTGGCCCCAAAGGTCAAAATCATACCTTGAAGACGTAAAGAAGGATAATAAAAAACTATTGAAAATTAAAAGTGAGTTTAAAGAGGATGATGATTTAGAATCATTGGATATTATAAATGTGTTTCAAAGAATTGTAGTTAATTTTAGTGTGTTTATACAATGGCCCCAGACTTTTCTTGTATACTTATGGTTAAGATTAAGAACATAAGAAACCCAAAACATTCAATGGAATTAGACCAAAACTAAAGTGTATTAAACATGTATTATGCCTTTTAAGTTTTTTTAAGCTTGGTTGAAATTTATAAAAATATTCTTAGAATAGCATACTCAAACTGAAATCACTATGAATTTACTGATAGTATTCTGCCTAGCTCTAAATCAGATAAAACTAGCTTAGTAGATACGATATCGTTATAAACTTTTAATTCGATAGAAACTTTCATCTATAATAGTTTCAAATACACAACTTTGACTAGCTTTGTTTTGGATGAGGTTTGGTTTGTTACGAAACTTCACATATTAGGACACAATCCCATAAACAAATAATTATAAAATCCTTCTTTGCATATATTTATTTTTGTCTAAGGTTGGCAAAAAATCAATTTTCGAGCTTGGTCGAAAACCACATTTTTATTATTTTACTACAATCCCCCACATGAATTGATATTGATCGGTACTTTGAGTATTAATATGCAATTTTAATAATTGAGTTGTAACACCCCAACCCTGAGAGGCTGGCGTGTCACTATTACAGATATCAAATCAAAAACCAAAACCCATGATATTAAATAGGCAGTGAGAAGTACTGAATTCAAACAAACCAAATAATTCGAAAGAACCTAATTAAGAAATTTATTACATCAATCAAAGCAAAATAATCTTGATATTCAATTCACTCTTCACTGATTTCCCGAATTACCCTGATTACCTACAAATAAATAAGAAAATACTACAAAAGAAAATACGGCTGAGCCAAAAGTTGCTCAGTGACGGAAGGAACAATAGTAATGACTTTAAGCATATACTACAAAAGAGTCGTCCTTACGTTGTACGAAATCTGCATTTAATCTCGTTTGAATTAAATTAATGAACTTACATTATGTCACGTGATTAGTTGATTCTTTTTCTTTCTTTCCTTTCATTTATTGATTTTACATCGTCTCATGTTCTTTGATAAATCAAGACCGAACTTCCTTAATTACATGTTTCTTCCCACGTATCTTGCAATGATTACTATTCACACACAAATACAAACATCCTCCTGCACAGAAGGAAAGCTAACCAAATTCAAACTTTTGATGTTCTATGACAGTATATAGTTTCCATCATATTACTTCTAATGGTCAACGACATATGACTTCAACACAATTAATCATTTATCAAATTAGTTGTTATAAGATGTCAACAAACTTACAGCCTATTTCATGGTTTGGTTTATCAACTATGAGTTCTAAAGCTAAAATTAAAATCTTTTTTTTTTAATTTTAGTTTAGTTGAAGGTTAAGCATCTCAAAACCTTAAAACCACACCCTTGTCATCATAAGTGTTCATTGTACGTAGGTTAATAAAATCAAATTAATAGGCAGTCAAACAAATGGATGAAGAGGAGGCCACTGATATATATCTCCCCATGATCTATATATTTCTTATATCATAATGTCAAAAAAAACACTTATATCGGTCACTAAAATTAGTTTTTCAAACCTTTCATACTACTCTCTCAATCAAGCCAAATAATAGAGAGTTTCGTGTAGATAAACATACATGAAAATTAAATATCGATAAATTAATACTAATATATAATTCAAAAGACTTATCTCTACTCTCCAGATTATATTACATTACTTTGACTTCATGGCTTGTTTTATTCAAACCAAGATCGACAACAGAGACCACCCAAACACAAAGGGGTCGACATGCAAGTTAAACATACCTTCCTAGACTTTTCAATTAACAAACTTCCAACTAAATATTAACTCAATCGCCGGAATTTATCCTAGTAATATAAATGATTTATGGATCATATCTAATGCAAACGATGGGATTGGCGTTACCTTAATTGGCTAAACTGAACCAAATCAGGGAGTGAGAGAACCGCGTGGCCAAACACGAACACTTACAATGCTGCGCAGGTTACCTTAACGCGTTAACAAAATACAGGATCCCAAAGAAATTAATAGGCGTGATACCTGAGTTGTTAAATCGAGAGTTAATCAGAGGACTCGAGTGAGTCGCACAGCTTTCGGGGTTGACTAAAAAGCAACGGTGTGTACTCAAAGTCGTTCATGATGGTCGCCGGTACTCGCTCAAGCAGAAGCAAATCGCCCGATCAATAGTTATTCGATTGAGGGTTTTTTTGTGAGTAGAATCGAGGGCTGGTAGGGTATATAACGCTATCGATCTGAACGTGGGTTGAAGCGAGGGTCATCATCATCCCAAATCTTGCGGAAGTTTGTTTGAGGTGAGGATAAGAGCGGAGTTGAACAATGATTAGGTTAGTTGCATGTTTGGATAACTAACTTATTTATTTTTTAATTTTTTAGAGGGGTAAAAAAATCAAAATACCCCTTCAAAAAAGTTAAAAATTTTTATTTTATGGTCATTATATGAGTATTCCTGTATAGATAGGTGTTAGCTTTTATGACACATACTTAATCTACTAGTGGTAAGTAGACGCAATGCCCTTAAACAAACCACCATTTGTATGGAAATTAGTGCAATTCACACCAACACTTTTTATGGTCTCGTCAACCCCTCATTGTTATATCTTTTTTAGTCAAGGACCACTATCCTAGTTCTGTGAGAGCTATAGGATTTATGTATCCCACATTCCATTCGAATCGAGCTCTTCTCTCTCACATAGACAAATCTCACAATTCAATTAAAGCATTACGACATACTTGATTCACAAATAATTAACAATATGTATGCTTAGCATCTTTTGTATCAAACATCTTAGTTTATACATTTAAATTGTACTACTGAACCTAGATCTTAGGATTCCAATCTCTTAGGATAGGATTTTAATGTATTAACTTTATGACGCATATGAACTAATTCTTTGCTTTAATCATTAATAGGAGGATATACAATGTTATCATCTGACTTCACATAATCATTCTGATAACCCTTCTTTATAGTAGTTGTTGTACTGTAGTATATTTATTTCTAATGTGCCTTGATATAGCCATTCTGCCTTTTCTCAACATTTATTCTAGACAATAAATCCAATTTCCATCTTGGTGTAGCTATAACCCTTTGCTTAGATAATTTCTAAACTATGACCGCACCAACAAGTGTGAACATAAGCTAACATGTTGATTTGGAATCTTTTATACCTAAAATATAGTGTGCATCATCGTATCCTTTGATCGTTGATGGATCTTTTTTGTAATACAATCCATAATTTATTGTGTATCTAAAGTACCTTATCATACTTTTTCAATGCGTGTGTGATATTAATTAACACTAAATAAACTCAAACTGATATTTTAATCTTGGTTGGGAAACTAAAAGCTTTCAAAAGCAAGCTCACCCACTCTACCCTGGTGGTTAAACTATAGGATCTGATTTTTTCCCATATTAAAGAAAAGTTGACATTTTACCCAAGGAATTTACATCCTTTAAGCTCGATTCACCCGAGATGAGCTCCCCTAGGCAGCCTGTCACACAACTCTTTGCTCTCTCACCCTCAGAGCACTTTCTTAAAATGCAACACACATAATAAAGTTCAAAGGAAAATCATCTATATTTACTTTTCAGATGTTCTCGTGTGACAACATGAGGTTGTCGCACGTCAGCTCTAAGTTCTCGCATAATACGATTTGTATCCACCATCTTGGAGTTCTCACATTCTTGTATTTCTCGCATAATTTGAGTTTTTCACTTTTTACTTAATATTGTAATCCAAAAAAGCGATGCCCTTACAATTTCTCCTATGAATTATGATAACAAGTTATGTTTGACTTCGGTCACTCATCTTCATGAATTTCCCCTATGGATTATGATAACAAGTTATCAAATCATCCAACATTTTCTAGATATAGACAAAAACATTTGTATAGATGATTAAGTGTTAACATGGTGAAGTTTTTGCATGATAATATTTTCGCAAATGACATTTACTGTTGTGATGTTTTTGCATGAAAAGTTTTCTCATGGAAAAATTTTCTCACAAAAAAGTTTATCATAAAAATTCTTCTCATGCAAAGTTTTCTCATAGAAAGTTATCACATGAAAAAGTTTTCTCATGAAAAGTTCTCTCATAAAAATTTCTCATTAAATACGATTATTTTTGCAAAGTTCTCGCATGATGTAGTTACTCCCGTGAATACATCAACCGAAATCGACATTTATGAGTTTGAATAACTGATACGGTCTTAAATCTTTGTTTTCCACCATCAATAATCTAAGATACCAAGCTTAATGGCATAACAAAGCCGATTTCATATGTGTTCACCCTGGGTTTCACCTTATTCTCCTTTGAAACCGGTCCAAACTCGATCTAAACCTTTAGATCTTCAACCTCCATGTTTAACATTTTAAACAGATGATTACGGAATGAAAATTTATATATCAAGAGCAACAATACCAAATGTAAAGACCTCATAACAAACGATTTCACATATTGTTGCCCTTGATAATCAAATTAAAGACAGATGTGTGCGTTTGTGATATCAACTAATATTAAACAAACTCAAACTAATATTATTAATTAAATGATTACAATACCAAAGGATTTTTCATTATTAAGCTTGATCCACCCAAGGTAAGCTCCCTCGGGTGGCCTATCACACAACTCTCTGCTCTCTCACCCTTAAAGCACTTTCTCAAAATGAAACACACATAATGAAATATAAAGAAAAAACTACTATACAGATGTTCTTTCGTGACAATATGAGGTTGTCGCATGGCAAATCCAATTTCTCATGTAATATGATTTGTATCCATGATCTTGAATTTCTCACATCCTTGTATTTCTTGCATGATTTGAGTTTTTTCTTTGCACTTGATATTATTATCCATAAAAGCTAGATCCTTATAAAAATTCAGAATGCCATAATAGTATTTTTAAAGATTTGTAAAACATTATATATCTAAAGTTAAAAAAGAAGGCCTGATTTCCAGAATTTATATATCTAATTGTAACTAAAGTTATACAAAAGTAGTAGGAAGTTTCTAACTTTCGTACAAAGTGGAGAAGTTTATCAGATAAGAAGGATTAACAATAGTAACCCCTTGGCAATATAAATAGATATATGATTATGGGAATTGGAAATGTAAATGTAAATGGAGCGATTTAAAAATAGAAATCTCCTAAGGAATTGGGAATTTTTTACCATTCGTTTGGGATCAGGTCACAAGGTCCCATATCAGACCACTAAGGAGACAAGGTAATGGTCCGCCAAAGTTGTCATTAATCTCCATGGGTTGCATAATAGTCTGCGATGAATGTTCCTTTTTATGATGTGAATATCCCATCTAGAACATTCGAATATGTCTTTTTAAAGCTATAGCAAACATGGAATGGTAGTAGTCCGCTGAGGACCCTAGTCGGGCAAAAGTGGTATAAAGACCTAAAAACATCTAATTTCATTGATTTTTATACAAATCACTTTCGGTCTACTCTCTCTCTATAAAAGCTCTTAACTCTGTCTTTATGACGTCAAGTCTTTTGGGTGGATGGTATGATTATCGCGGCTTGTTGATACTCATGTAGGTGTTTATTTGGATGAAAAAAGACGTTTTGAAGCTCAATTCTCTTCACTAAGCCTCAAACCTTATGAATATGACCTATAACTATATATAAGCGTGTATATGACATGTTAAACCCTATTTCAGTGATAGATTACATGATAGTGAAATCATGGTCATCAAAAATTAACTAAGAACCCACGTCTGCCATGTTAAGGTTGTAAGAATCTCACATTATGTATCATTATGAATCATTTGGATAAACCTGGGCTTTTTATAAAAAACCAAACCAATAGATTATGATCAGGATGCGTATCATTGTTATGGATTAGGAATATCATGTTTGGATAAATAGATTTGTCACGGGACAAAGTTCAAGTATAATGAAAAATGGGTAATAATTGCTAGTGTCTTAACCTTGTGGTTAACACGAAGAATAAACATATAAAGAATTTTAGGTAATGATAAGATGATAAGTCCATCAACGCACTATGTTAGGTGTATGCATGAACCTTAGCTTTTCGATGTGTGTTCATGAGAACGATGATGGGAAATGACAACATGGGGTTATGGAAAGCCCTACCTTGAAGTCATTAACATGACTAGGGTCAATAGAAGAAATTAACTCAGGTGAGAAATTATGAGGGTTTGAATGTAAAAGTCATGAAAACTTAACGTGTGTGTACGTGCGTGCATGTATGGTACATGATTATGAACGCTAACCAGCCATTGTGTGACAAAGGTGCTCGGGAAGCTCCTCATTGTGACTTTAACCGCTCCTCTTTTTCTTAAATGTTTTATGGTACATTTAGCTTATAAATGATTTTATATAAATGCTTTGAAAGTATGTAGTGAAGTAAAATAATCCAAAGTCCTGGGTAGCCATGGTCTTTGGTACCCCTAGACTAATGGTAAGAACTAGGCACGGGTAAATCATTAAGGTAAATAGAGGGTTACTAGTATGTAATGCCTAGCTCAAACCTTGGAGCATGTGGGGACTAAGTTGGATCCAATTAGATAAGGAGGCCACACATCACAATGAATATTCAATCTGAGGCCACAACAAAGATTGTGATAGGATTGGACTGGAGTGGAGACTAAGGATAGAACTAGAGAATAATTATAGTTTGAGGCCATAACGAGGATCTATGGGTAGAACAAAAGCCAGCCTGAGGCCATAGTAGGGATTGTGGAAAAGGTTGAGCTATATGAATGACAATATCAGCTGGTGTGCCTATAACCTACCTTCTCATTGTTTTATATATAAGGCCTAGATTAACACATATTTGGTCAAAACGGATGCTCGTTGCTATGACTTCGGTATAGACTTGATTTGTTGATATTTGCTTGCACACTTTTTGTGATTGTCTAATTGCTTTTGTAAGGCCCCATCCCCGAAAACCTCACAGTTGGTCAATCACAGCAATTAAAACATTAAATATTTCAATTTTACAAACTTAAGCAGCGGAAATGATTTATCAAAAACCATTCATTTCATTTAAAACACTGTTGTTAAGCAATACATCATCATTTATCTGTTTACAAAAGAATTGTTTTACTGCATTACAAAACAACAGTAACATAGAATAGGAATGGATGTCAGTCTTTTCTTGCCGAGTAGCTTCACCCTCGTGCATCCTCAGCAATAATTACCTGCCAACTGAAAATGTATAAAAGTCAGCGTTGCTGAGTGAGTTCTAGTTTTATAAGTAAAAAAATACTTTCTATATGTTGTATATGAAAATACTATTTTCTGTAAAATACAACCCTGTACTGTATATGCGAGCACGCATTAACTGTATGAACAAATATTGTTCGTTCTCTGTACTGTATGCCTTGTCTGTAAACTTTTAACTTTATGTTTCACTTTCTGTATGGACCAGTGAGCAATACCCCAACTATATGCGCGGTGGAAAACGGGTGATGGGCCATCTATATCCCTTGAAAGGGTCAACTGTATCCCTCGAAAGGGTCAACTATATCCCCCGAAAGGCTTAACTGTATCCCTCGAAAGGGTCAACTATATCCCCCGAAATGGTCAACTATATCCCTCGAAAGGGTTCTGTGTACTATGTACAAGGCCGACCCAATCACCCAGGGCACGCTACAAAGGT